>JARBWK010000006.1:82365790-82428412 GCA_030556195.1 Anolis apletophallus | reverse complement strand
AGGATAGAATAGATCAGGGGGATTTGGCTTTGCCAAACTGAGTAAAACTATGAGGCAAACTGCCTAGAAGGGCTGAGAAATTGGGCGTTGCTAAAGATAGAGAAATGCTAAATCTAGAAGGAAACAATAAAAAAATTTGGGTGGCATGGATACTTAATATATAACAAAGTGAAACAGGACTCAAATTTTAAAAATCATATAATTAGATCGGCCGCCCTAACCACATGGAATAAATTTAAAAAGATAGTATACCCAAAAATTCCCCTCTGGACCTCTCCTCTGGAGGCTTTTCAAATAAAACCTCTAAAAACAGATAAATGGCCCACCTACGCGGACATCTTAAAAAAGGAGGGGACCACCTTTACTTTAAAAAGCCAGGAAGAATTGGCACAGTGGAAGCTGAATTGGTTCCAATATAATCAAATTGTAAATAGATATAGAGAAGACAAGAAAGTGGGATGGACTACACAAACAGGAAAAGGTGAGAGGCTGTGGTTAAATTCCGGAAAAAAATGGTCAGTAAGATTTACAACTTTCTTCTCGAAGTAGAAAATGAAAAAAAATTGATTAAAGATTATATGAAAAAATGGTCAGCAAATCTGGGTCACAACATCTCAAGGGAGGATTGGGAGAATGTTTGGAGAGTAAAACAAAGATACAACTATGCCTATTGTTTAAAAGAGAACACTTACAAAATGATATACAGGTGGTATATTATGCCTCAGAAACTGGCTAAAATCTATAAAAATAATAATGATTTATGTTGGAAATGCCAAGAAGAAAGGGGGACTTTTTTCCACCAATGGTGGACGTGCAAAGCCGCTACCTCCTTCTGGAATATGATCCACTCCAATATAAGGAAAAATCTTCCAAAATAACTGGGGGAAAAACCAGAACTCTACCTACTTAATATCACGGGACAATTGAAAAATAAAGCAACTGCTAGACTCCTTACTTATCTTATTATTGCAGCCAGGACTATCTACGCCAGGCTATGGAAACTAAACGACATTCCAAAAGAAGACGACTGGATTCAAAAGGCAATGGAAATTGCAGAAATGGACAAGCTCACCCACCTGCTCCGAAATAATTCTAATAACTTATATGAAGAAACATGGGTGCCTTTGGTCAAATTTATTAAAGAGAGAGAGAATACAAACCTGAAAGGTTTAAGATTGTAAACAGGATACACCCTTCAAGGATATATGTGTTCAAATGATGAGTCAAAATTACTTTTTGAGTCGAGATGTGAAGTCAACATTTCTTTTCTCTTTTAACTTTCTAAGTTTTTTCCTTGTCTATTTCTTAGGGACGGGTGATCGCTCAGCTCACTTGTTCCTTATATCTCTATAGTATCTCTTTTCACTCCTTTACCTCTGTCCCCCCTCACCCCTTTTCCCCCACTATACCCTTGCTTCCTCAACCCTTGTCTGTAGCGGAGCAATCCGTACTGTGAAATACCTCGGTTTATTTTTGTATGTATTTGACACGATTGTTTTAAATGTATTTCTGCTTATATTCCTAATAAAAACCTTTAAAAAATAATAATAATAACTTTATTTTTATACCTCACAGGGCCAGATCATCTACACCCAACAGTATTGAAGGAACTAGGGGAAGTCATCTCGGAACCATTGGCCATCATCTTTGAGAGTTCTTGGAGAATGGGAGAAGTCCCCGCAGATTGGAGGAAGGCCAATGTGGCCCCAATCTTCAAGAAGGGAAAAAAGGATGACCCAAACAATTACCGTCTGCTCAGCCTCACGTCGATACCAGGCAAGATTCTGGAAAAGATTGTTAAAGAAGTGCAAATACTTAGAAACAAATGCGGCCATTGCTAATAGTAATCAAAAACAAGTCATGCCAGACTAATCTGATCTCTTTTTTCGATTGAGTTACAGGCTAGGTAGATGCGGGAAATGCCACGGATGTAGCATACCTTGATTTCAGTAAGGCCTTCTACAAGGTCCAACAAGCAGTACAAGACTAAGATATAAAAATATCTATTTCAGAACAGCATAAACAGCATTGGGTTATACAGATGTTACACACATTAACCAGGACTAGTCATACATAGAGAAACATCACAGGAGATGCTCTATACGCAATAGAACAATGGCAATAAATCATAGTAGAATCGCAACTCCTCAAATGATATAGTGACTGTCCATAGAATCGAATGATGTCCCCAAATACTGTAAAGTCCAAATGGCGGATGACACAGGGATATAGGAGGTAGAATAAGATCCAAAATATAAGTTCGGCGAGGCCGACGGGTTGGCGTGCCAAGTTTTTCGGGGCCCCTCCCGTTTCGCTTAACCTACTGCCCTCTCAAGGCCATAAATGAATATTTCGTGGTCAAGTGTCCACGGAAATAGCATTTATGGCCTTGCCCCGCCCGGGGCGAAATGGGGAGTGGCCTGAAAAACATTCTTGGCATCGCCAACCCGT
Organism: Anolis apletophallus; assembly: GCA_030556195.1. Lineage (NCBI taxonomy): Eukaryota > Metazoa > Chordata > Lepidosauria > Squamata > Anolidae > Anolis > Anolis apletophallus. The sequence continues at coordinate 82,425,961 of JARBWK010000006.1, read as the reverse complement.
CGGCCTCTATTTCAACTTATATAATGTAGCTTATTCTACCTCCTATATACCTGAGTCATCCGCCATTTGGACTTTACAGTATTTGGGGACATCATTCGATTCTATGGACAGTCACTATATCATTTGAGGAGTTGCGATTCTACTATGATTTATTGCCATTGTTCTATTGCGTATAGAGCATCTCCTGTGATGTTTCTCTATGTATGACTAGTCCTGATTAATGTGTGTAACATCTGTATAACCCAATGCTGTTTATGCTGTTCTGAAATAGATATTTTTATATCTTAGTCTTGTACTACTTGTTGTTCTTGCACCCAGCACTCAGTGATTTAGCTTCTACAAGGTCCCCCATGACCTTTTGGCAAACAAACTAGTCAAAGGAGGGCTAGGCAAAACTACGGTTAGGTGGATCTGAAATTGATTAAGTGGACAAACCCAGAGGCTGCTCACCAATGTTTCCTATTCATCCTGGAAAGAAGTGACAAGCGGAATGCCACAGGGTTCTGTCTAATGAAGGATTAGAAGGCATGATCATCAAGTTTGCAGATTATACCAAATTGGAAGGAATAGTCAATACTCCAGAGGACAGGAGCAAAATTCAAAACAATCTTGACAGATTAGAGAGATGGGCCAAAACTAACAAAACTAACAAAATGGAGGTCAACAGTGACAAATGCAAAATACTCCACTTAGACCAAAAAAATGAAATGCAAATGGGGGACGCCTGGCTTGAGAGCACTACGTGTGAAAAAGAACTTGGGGTCCTTGTGTACAACAAGTTAAACATGAGCCAACAATGTGATGCGGCAGCAAAAAAAAAAGCCAATGGTATTTTGGCCTGCATCAATAGGAGTATAGTGTCTAGGTCCAGGGAAGTCATGCTACCCCTCTATTCTTTACTATTAATATTGTTGTATAACATATTGAAGCATACAATTATATATTACCTATTGTATTATTGTATTATTCGTTTTGCCGGGAATGTGGCGCAGCTGGCTAAGTGTCAGCTGCATAAGATGTCTCTGACCAATAGGTCATGAGTTCGAGGCCTGCCCGGATCGAAGTGTGTGCTCGACCTTTAAGTGTAGCCTGCTGTTGGCTTTGCAGCCCGAAAGATAGTTGCATCTGTCAAGTAGGAGATAAAGATACCACATTAAGTGGGGAGGCAAATTTTGACTGAATTATGAAGCCATTAAAGAACTCCAGGAATGCTGAGGAATGCGGAAGGAACAATGAGGGATGCTGGGAACACTGAGAGATGAGGGGTGCATTAGCTCCCCCTGGTGGCCAGAGTTTGCCTCTGTTCGTCTGTATGTGTGTATGTGGAAACGGCAGGGATTGTCTGCTAAGTATGTGTACCTGTAAGCCGCTCTGAGTCCCCTTCAGGGTGAGAAGAGTGGAAAATAAATAAAGTGTATTTTTATAGTAGTATTATATTGTCCTCTATCACATCTCTTTATGTTTCTTTGGTGACTCACTGAGGGATTATATTGTATATTCCTCAGTATTTCCCTATGATATCCCTTCATACATATATTATTTCTCATACTTTATTTTTCTGGTTGTCCTGTCTTTCTCTCTCCCCCCCCCCCAATCAAGCACAGGTTGCCATCCTATACCTTGATCACCCTCATGACTGACTAGGAGGACCTCTGTTTTGCCTGGATTAAGCTTCAGTTTCTTAGCCCTTATTTAGTCTATCACAGCAAACCAGGCACTGGTCCAGGATCCGGGTGGATTCCTTGAAATTCAGTGGAAAAGAGTAATAGAGTTGAGTGTCATCTGCATAGGCATGGCATCGAACATGACCTTGCCCAGCAGTTTCATGAAGATATTGAAAAGCATGGGACCACACAGATCAATGGCCAGGGACCCAAGCAGGTGTCCCTCACCTTCACCACTGGGTTCGATCCTCCAGGAAGGAGTGGAGCCACTGCAGAGCAGTGCCTCCAAGACCCATTCCGGAAAGCTGTCCCAGTAGGATACCATGATCAATGTTATTTAAAGCTGCTGAATGCCCAAAAGAACTAGCAAGGACACCCCCATCTAGTTGTCTGGGAAAGTTATCCACCAAGGCGATCAAAACTGTCTCCATACCATGACAAGGCCTGAAACCATATTGTGATGGATCAAGGTAACTGGTTTCATCCAAGAATCCCTGGAGCTGAGAGGCCACCGCTCACTCTAGAACCTTGCCAAAAAGGTGAGATTAGAAATTGGCCAGTAGTTGTTCAAAACCAAGAATTCTAGTTGTGAAGGATGCTACACACTAATGTAGGGTTAATTGGATTCTCAAGGAGGAGCAGTAGTATGAGTGATGAGAGACATAGTTTCAAGCTACTCCTCCATTATTACCTCTCCAGTCTGTAGATGTGACCTTACTGTTCTATAGAATTCTGCATCAAATCATAGTTTGTTTATTTCATTAATATGCTTTGTTTCTCTCAGAGTGACATACAAAAACTTCAATTAAAATCTAACAAAAGAATTATATGATTCATGTAGTATTTTATTTTATTTTATTAAATTCTGCGCCTTTCCTAATACTGTTTTAACTTGTTTTAAATTATATTTTAACTTGTTTTTAATTTAGATAGATTTGTTTCTAGGAATCCACCAAAAGTTGGCCAAATACTCAAATTGGAAGACCTTGAGATTCCTAAAGAGAGGTTCTTTGAAGGAATTTCTAGATCCTCCAGTGTGTTTGCTATCAGTTGATCAATGCCACATTGGGAGGCCTAGACATTGTCAGAGAAAATATTTTAATAAAATCTGCAAATAGTAAAATATACAAAATATCCACAAGATATTTTAATCAAATCCGCAGTTGTGGAGGATCAACTGTAGTATCAAATGATTTAAAAATGCATACAAAAATTAAGGCACCCACCCCAATGGGAAGTTTCTCTGAGAGCAATTGCACATTAAAAGGCTGCTAGAACAATAACAAAATCTTTTCAGTGAAAGAAGAACAGGGAACTAACCAACCTACTGTTCTATGGATAGACATTCCAGATCATTGGATCAGCAACTGAGAAGGTTCTTTCTCATGTCATCACCAAGTGAGCTTGTGATGGTGGTGAGACTTAGAGAAAGCCCTTCTCAGTAGATCCTAAGACTCTTGCAGCTTTGTGGTTATTAAACTAACTAATCCCAGTATGCATTCTAACCATTGAAGCTTAAAAAAATAATACAATAGAATATATACCATAATCTTGAACCCCAACCCCAATGTGGAGCCCTACTGTAGTAACTGAAATTACCTTAAGTGGTCTATAATATAACTTTCTCTTGTTTTTCCGCCATCTCTGTCTGATGTGAAGCTAGCTCACCCAGTCCCTGAAGCAAAGATTCCTTAATGATGCTTGGCATTACATTAGAAGCTTGTTAATTTCACTTTCAGTCTGTGTAAAGAGAGGAGCAATTGACCTACCTTGGAGCAAGACATTATATAGTCCAATGTTTGTTAAGATGTGATATGACTTTCCCTTCTTTTATTGTACTCTTGAAAACTTTAATAAAATGAATTTATAAAAAAAGATGTGATATGACTTTATATAAGTTGTTATACTGTTTTCATCAACCAACAACATATGCTGGGGAACAACAAAAAAGGGAAGCGCTAGTGGGCCCTTGGTATTCATTAGGTTTGATTTTGGGGCCCTCCCTATGGATAACAAAATCAGTGGATGCTTGTGTCCTATGTTATTGAAAAATGTTTTATATAAAATGGTAAAATCACAATTTTCTTTTTTGGATTTAAAAAAAATATTTTCAGGTTATGGATATTTGAATCAGTGACTTCAGAATCCATGAACAGAGAGCCTGAGTGCATTTCTCTTCATATCTTGAAGGATGAAGTATTAAATGGGTCTTTTGTTACATCCACAGTACTCTTCTTGTTCTAAGTGTTCAAGTGCACATGAGCATATATAACACACCCATACTCACCCACACCCAATGCTATTCTGATATTTGTAGGGCAAGCATATCAATTATAAATGTGTCCTCTCACCCATCTATTTGTGATTTTATACACAAACAAACACTATAATAATAATAGAAACAGTATAAAGCATGTGGAAAATGTTCACCATTCCTTTGGAATAAAATGGCCATATGGGATGTGAGCAGAATACCACTTTTCAAAAAATACTTGTCATGACTGGTTCGTGTTCCGAAATCCACTGTTTGCATTTACAAAGGCCCTGCAGGAGTAGTAAGAGAATGGAAGCATTCATAAAACTAATGAAAGAAAAGATACATGGTACACCAATGTTTGGTTTTTGTTGTTTTTAATATTAGTGCAGTATCTCTCTTTTCTCCCCTACTGTACACTTTATAGCTGGATTGCATTGCTGCCCATTTCATGTAGCTGTCAACACTGCCTGGAAACAGGAAACAATAATGCGTATTTTGTTTCTGGATTGCTGACAGCAGTACAACATATACATGCCCATTTGCACAAACAGACATCAAGCTGTGTGAAAATACAAAATCCATGAGACTCTTGTTGAAACATATCCCAGGATCAACAAAATAATGCCCCAGCACATGAGGGCAGTCTATCTATTGTACACATACACACACACACACACACACACACATCTATCTCCTGAACTTTAGTAGTAGGAGTTAATATTTGAAAGGACTCTTCCCCTACTGTATAATACGCTGCTCAAATGCATGTCTTGTCTATATGTGGGACTAGAAACATCCTTATCTTTTAATTTCAAAGAATTGTATACATATATACAACTTTATCGAATCCAATTAATGTTTTCAGCACTAATGAAAACAGATTAAAAATATTGAATGTGGATGAGATTTTAATTGGAATGGTCTCTCATGAGATGACTTCTATGCTGATGATATTGCGTTAAATGGTCCATCGAGGAATTCAGGTAATGACTACAATGTTGGCTCTCTACATACAATGGCAGAGTCTGTATTCCTGGTTTAGGAAGAAAATAGATGGCATTTTTACACAACCATGTGTCCTAATGATGGCCAGAAAAATCAGAGTTGTGCGTGTTAGTTAACAGTGAGGAGGATTCCTATTCACATGGGGACTGGATTCCAGTTTGTAATGTTTCTTAGGGCCATATTCCAGCGGTAGTCAGAGCTACAATTTATGAAGTGCAAAAAGCACTGCTCTGGGTTAGAAATAGATATTAATAAATGACATCTTCCTAAGCACAGCATATTCAGAGGCTTTATGTTATATAACCAGTCCTCCACGTTTATTGGGGTTAGGGGGCCACCATGAAAGTGAAACAAATATGAATAAAATATTTTTTTAAACTTTTTGAGAACACTTCTGCAGAAATTTCTAAATTTGCAGCATGACTCTATGGTCAACCTCCACTGAAAGCTGGCAACAAAACCCATTGGAGGATCTAGAAATTCCTAGACATAGGATTTCAATCAAATCCACAAATAATCAAATCTACAAAAGTAAAATTGGAAAATGTGGAGGGCTGATTGTATTATGTAAAGAATACAATTAGCTGTTAATTTATTTATTTATTTACAGTATTTATATTCCGCCCTTCTCACCCTGCAGGGGACTCGGGATGGATTACAATGTACATATACATGGCAAACATTCAATGCAAACATATATAGACAGACACAGAGGCAATTTAACATTCCAACTTTTCATGAAGGTATTCTGGCCCCTAGGGGGAGCTGTTGCTTCACTGTCCATTTGTGACATTGATGAAGTACTTCCTCATTCTTTGCAGGCTTGCTGGAGATTTTTATGGCATCGTAAATTAGTTAAATTAGCCTCCCCATGTAGGTGGTACCTACATTTCCTACTTGACAGAGGCACCTGTCTTTTGGGCTGCAAAGGTCGACAATAAGCCACACAAATTGGTCAGACACTCACTCCAACCTGGGCTGGCTTCGAACTCATGACCTTTCAGTCAGTAGTGATCTTAATACAGCTGAGTCCCAGCCAGCTGCATCACAGTCCCGGTGCAGTTAAGATAGAATATAAAACTGTCCATCTAACACAGAGTTTGATGCCTCAAATGTTAGATCTGCTTCTGAGTATATTTGAGTACTGATTCCAAAAATGGCACCAGTTTTCCCCTATCAGCTCTAGATTTTGTGATACAGAATATATGCTATATACTAGTCATCATCTGCAGTGGGGAGGGAGGGGGAGAGAGAATGAAGGGCTTGCTTCCACCCCCTCCCTCCCCATTGGCCACTGGGTGCAAAAAAGGCAGCGGAGAGAGAATGGAGGGCCCGCCGCCTCCCCTCCCCTTCCCTGCCAGCTGCGGGGTCAGCAAGAGGCAACGTGTGGGGGGCAAGAAAGGCCCCTTCCGCCGCCCCCTGTGCACCATCCTGGCAGTCTCCCCAATAGCGTGAATAGCAACACGCAGGAGGCACAGAAAGCACCCTCTGCCGCTCCACCACGCCATACATGCAGGCCAGAGGGGGCACAGAATGTCATTTCAACTTTAAAGTAAGTGCTTAACACTACTATATATCAAGGGCTATTTTCTCAAAATTTCACCAGTGTATTTTCTGTTGGTCATGTGAGTTTGTGTGCCAAGTTTGGCTCAATTCCATTGTTGCTGGAGTAGGTGAACTACAAATCCCCAGTAACTACAACTCCCAAATGAGAAGGGCTATTTTCTCAAAACTCCACCAGTGTTCAAATTTGGGCATATTGAGTATTTGTGCCAAGTTTCATCCAAATCCATGGTATTTTCTATTGGTCTTTTCTATTGATCAAGTTTGGCTCAATTCCATTGTTGGTGGAGTTCAAAATGCTCTTTGATTGTAGGTGAACTATAACTCCTAGCAGCTATAACTCCCGAGAAATGACAAAATCAATCCCCCCAACCCCACCAGTATTCAAATTTGGGTATATTGAGTATTTGTGCCATATTTGGTCCAGATCCAGGGTTGTTAGGGTTCAGAGTGCTCTCCAAATGTAGGTGAAGTACATCTCCCATAAATCACTGTCAAGTCCTCCCAACATTCTCCTATATTTTCTGTTTGTCATGGGGATTCTGTGTGCCAAGTTTGGTCCAGGTCTGTCATTCATGGGGTCTCGGCTGTGGAAGTCTGAATTGAATTGGTTGAAGGTACTGCAAATCCCATCATCCGTTGTCCATACTCCCCCAAACATATTGTTTTTGTGATTAATCACTATGCTTTAATTATGTTCAATTTGTAACAATGAAAATACATCCTGCATATTAGATATGTGCGTTAGAATTCATAAGAGTAGCAAAATTATTTATGAAGTAGCAATAAAAATATGGTTGGGGGTCACCACAATATGAGGAACCTTATTTAGGGGTCACAGCATTAGAAAGTTTGGGAACCACTGCATTAATACATATATCTTTCTGTTTAATTGCTATTTAAAAAAATTAAAAAATTTCTAGGGGGCACTGAGTAAAAATTTTTCTGGAAGCCAAAAAAGTTTGGGAACCACTGGTCTAGAACAGTCATGTCTAGAACAGACCTACTGTAACCAATGGGATGTATTCAAATTGTATGGGAAAGGTGCCAATAGGTGTATTCCCTGTAAAACTAAAATTGGATAGAGCTCATAGGGCTTCACATGTATCAACTTTGATATGTGGTATTGGTCAGTTTATTCACTCCCACATATTCATGGCACTTGAAAAAAAAATGTACTCAATTTTCTGCAAGAAATTATAAAGTACTGGGAGAAAATGATATTGTTCTTACTTTATTGGAACAGTTTCTACTGCATGTGTAGATCATTTCAATGTCTTTGATGATGAAATATTTCATTAATATCATCATGGACTGGTTTGAACAGTTCCACATGCTGCTTTGACTCAAGTAATAAGTCCAGAATTAATATGGAGTTTTTCTGTGAAGAAATATTTTATAATATCATCAGGCTTGAACAAGTAGCATTCATTTAAAAGTACACATGCATTAGCTGAACTGCAATATCTTTACGTACTTTTTATTGTTCTTCTGTGTGACCCAATCCTATGACATTTCCTTAGAAATACTGTAGGTTTCATTGGTTTGGTTCCTAAATTCTTGTCATGGAGCTGTTCATTCACTGAAGCTTTAAAAATATATATTGGATGGGCATTTGTCAGGTATGCTTTATTCTTATGATGAATCTCTCCACAGAATCAGTGTTTCCTTTATGCTAAGTTTTGTGAGGAGCAAGATGGTCGCAGCATGTCAACCACACTTGTGTCTTGCTAGAGACTGCAAAAGTGTTTTACACATATAGCATGTATTTGGAGCAGTTTTAAAAATGAGTTTATAACACTATGTGCTGTGACTCAACGGAAAGCATGAAAATTTGCATTTGTCTAATGGAATATGTCCTCCTGAGGGCAAAAATGTAAAGACTGAAGGAGTGAAAATTTAAGTTATGTGCTGCAGTGATGCATAATATCGCTGCAGCACATAACTGTAAGCAAAGTAAATGGATGAGGTTGAAAAGATCTCCAAATAAAATGGGATGCAAGCAGCATAAGAAATCAGTGAATAATGTTAAAGGGAAACAATCTTAGCACTGGCATTTTGATGAAACTTGAGGGTGATAGAAGTGTCAGGAGGCTGGGATGTGTTAGAAAGACAGTTTGTGGTTTGGAACAAGAAAGAATGAAGAAAATGATGTCTGTGAGTCATCAGCATGGATGATCACCCTGAAAAGTGAAGTAGGATGGGCTGTGAACTCTGAAGTACTATCAGAAGAGCAGCCATCAAGCAAAATGAATAATAGACATATAAAAGAATTCAGGAGAACTGAAATAACTTCATAACACGGGAAATATGGTGATGAGGATGTGATAAAGGTGTGCTTATTGCCAGAAAACTTATTATTGAACTTCATTGGAAATAGCTTTTACCCCAAACAAAAGTAAGGGTTCTTTAAAAGAATCCATAACAATTAAAGATCTCTGTCACATCGTTCTCAGAAGCACAATCATAAAAGGCAATGTTTCGGTAATAATTCTGTGGATGAACCAGTTCAGTACACAAGAATTGTCTACTGTATCTGGTAACTTGCTATAAAGATTTGTGTTTTAGGGGTCATATATCATTGTTGGCATGTCTATGGATCTGAAGCCCCTTCGACACAACTGAATAAAACCACACATTTTCTACTTTAAACTGGAATATATGGCAGTATGGACTTATATAACCCAATTCAAAACAAATATTGTGTGATTTTCTGCCTTGATATTCTGAGCTAGATGGCTGTGTGGAAGGACTTTGAGTCTCATTCTTTTCAAAAGGGAATATGAAGAATAATTATTTCCATTTTCTTCTACCATAACCATAATTTTCAACACAAGCATATAGAGATATTAAGAGAGTACTGGAGTGTTTTGCTAGTTAAGACAAGTCACAATCAAGAAAAGGATTCATAAGCCTCATAATTCTATTGTTTATTTTCAAATCACTAGTTGTCCACATAGCTTCAAATACTGTTCCTATAATCTTATTGATGACGCCTACAGTTATGTCAGACCAATCCATCAAATGCTGTTGTGTGCCTTCACGTCCATAGTGATTCTAAGGCAAACGTAATACAGCATTTTCCAGGCAAGATTTATTTAGAGGAAGTTGGCCTCTGCTTGAAAAACCAGCCCTCTGCTTAAAATCTTTTAAAACCCCAGTCTATATGTTCTGCTTTTTTTTATATTTGTCTGCCCAGAAATAGCTTTTGCCTGACAAATGTAGGCTGTGAACAACTGTTTAAAAAACTTCCTGTTTTGTTAATTTTAAAAAGCTGATAAACATCAATGTTTTATATATCAATCTTGCAGCAGCCACCATCTTTCAATGAGTCTTAGTCCATTCATTCCCAATGATAGTGATTTCTCTTGGAATTTGTTTTTTTAAGTCATGTGGATGTCATTCCATATGTTGTACCATTTGCAATGATCTGTTTGCCATATTACATATGTTTGTAAGAGGTCAGTTGCTGTAATATATCTCCTGGTGATACTTTTTATAAAAAATGACCTGCTTTACCAGCTGTCTCAACTGCTGTTATTAGAAGCTTCATTTCTATTTATCACTGTCAATTTCCTCTTTGTTGATGATTGTTTTGCATGGTAGTGAAGCCAGACGGTGTACCATCTTGAAGAAACCACCCTGTATGTCAGCAAACTAATTGGAAGGTGGGGGAAGGCTTGATTACTACAGCAACAGCTTGCTGTTTCGGAAGTATCTTCCTATTAAAGACACAATCATAAATCATTATCCAGAGTGACATTAATGAATTGGTCCCTACCCAGGATTTATCCAGTTATGGAGATGTTACTGCAGTTTTTTTTTTATGAAAAGCAGGCACTCTTGCTCTTAAAGCCAACTCTGTGTAGTTTTTTTCTACTTCACATACATATAAGTATGGAATATGTTCACAGGGGTCTACTACAGGAAAACTTGCAGTGAGTTTGTAAACCCATGGGATACATTTCAGAATGTAGTTTTCTACATTTGGGTAGTGTATTTGGTGTTGCATTTTAAGGCATAGGCCAGTGAATGTTGATAGCCTTATGTACCAGTCAACTGCCAACACTAATATATTGCAACAAAACCCAGGAGAGATTTCCCGGCTGGACTGTTTCAACTGTGAAAGCCCAATTAATTACCGACATTGTTGTCATTTTATTGCCAAGGTAGAATCAGAGTCTTTACCTAGGCACTTAGACCTAACATGATGGTGGCTTGGTGTTTTCTTAATAGTTCGGAGGTTTTGTTATGTTTCGATTGCTGATGTTTTAAAATTGTTTAAATAGTTTGCTTTAAGGTGATTGTTACATTATTATATAAAATTATGTATTATATTATTTTGAGAGCTATTGATATACAGTGCTGGAAATACATAAATATATATTCATTAAATTGCTCTGATCTGGGCATTTGTAGAACATCACACGTAGGTCAGTGTCATGAGATTAGATCAATTTGAAACTAAAACAAAACAAAACAAAAACAAAATTCTTTCATTTGCTTTATTTATTTGTATTATTAGGCCTGTGCTATCAATGAAAAAAATGTTTCAATACTAAATTAGGCTGGGGGGGATCATTTATAAAGTATTTCTAAAATAACTTAAGAGTCCATACCATATCTTTGTAATTGCACAAGTGGGGAAGTTTCCAGGACTCCTTTCCCCTCATTTTAGAGCTATCAAGATAAAACTTGCTACAGTGGTAGAATACATTGACCACTGTTACCCCTCCCCCAATTTTTCAGAACTTTCTACACATCCACTAATATTTGGGATTTTTTTTTAAAAAAAGTTATGGACAACACTTTTTAAAAAATACAATAATTATCTCTTCAAATTTCTATTTTCAGTGATACAACATAACTAGGGCATTATTCCCTCCAGGTTTCAGAAAGATTTGCACATCCACTGATTTTTAGGCAATTTCAGCCCACAAAAACTTAACAGTACTATTTCACTGTTAGAACCCAGAGGACATCCAGTCCAACCCTCTTCTGATAGGCAGGAGAAACACAGTCAAACCACCAACAAATACCCATCCAGGCTTTGAAATAATAATAATAATATATTTAAAAGGAGCTGTCATCATTAGGCTGAAGTAAACAAAAGAACCAATTAACGGAATCACACCAAATTTGGCAACATAACATCTCACAATCTAAGGTGTGACCATCACTGAAAAAACTCCACAAAAACAAAAAAGGAAGGAGAACACACACCTCTCCTGCCTCCCCCCCCCCCCAGTGCACGAGCACACAACCAGCACACTTCCCCTTCCCCTTTGCAGTCCTTGGAAGGTGAGGCAGGAGAAGGACCTCATGGGCGAGGGTGAGCAGCGTCAAAAGGGAAAGGAGGAGGGCTCCGAAGCAGCAGCACTGGCAATGGCTGCTGCTCCCTGTATGCCTCTCGGACCCTCACTAACACTAAGGTAAGGGATCAAAGGACAGAAGCGGAGGAGAAGGAGGAGAGAGAGAGAAAGAGAGAAGGAAAAAAAGGGAGGCAGGCCACACTCTGTGCACACACACACTGACTCTCTGTCTCCCCCACACACACTACCACAGCACAAGGGAAGGAGGAAGGTGCCATGGTGGGGGGTAATAGGGGTTGCAATCCAACTATACGTAAGAGACTGACATTGCTTGGAAAGGCGCCCCAAAGACAATTTAGTCCAACCACATTTGGCAGTAAAAGAAGATACCATCAAAGACCTCACAACAGATGGCCAACCAATTGGAAGGGAGCCCTAAAGCCCATCTACTCCAACTCCTCCTTTGCTCCCTCCTTCTTTCCTTTCCTCCATTTCTCTACTTCCCTTTATTCTCCTTCCTTTACTTCTTTCCCTCCCTCCCACCCACCCTTTCTTTCCTTTTCTCCATCACTCCTCCCTCCCTTCCTCCCTTTATTTTTTCCTTTTTCTCCCCCTCCCTTGCCAGCTTCATTCTTCTTTATTAAATCTACAGTGTAGATGCAACCAAAGTCACCACTCCCACACCACCATGTAAAATCCAGATTATCTACTTAGAACTGGATTATATGGCAGTTATATGACACACACACATATATGAATGGATGTTGGATGACTGGCTGGATAATTACAATTCTCTCTCTCTCTCTCTCTCTCTCTCTCTCTCTCTCTTTATATATACTTATTGTGTGTGTATATATATATATATATAATATTACTATTATATATTACTATATTAAATAGACTCATAGAATAGAGTTAGGGCAGAACTGACAGGAAGATAGGAGAGAAGAAAGGATTGAGGGGGAAACGGGAAGGAATGAAGGAGACAAAGGGGGAAGGAAGGAAAGAGTGAAGGAGGGAGGGAAAGAAAGAGGGAAGGAAGGAAGGAGAGAAGGAAGGAAAGAAAGAGGTACCGAAGGAAGGAAACAGGGAAGGAAGGAGACAAAGCAAGAAGTAGAGAAAGGGGTAGGGAGGAAAGGAAGGAAGGAAGGAGAGAAGGAAGGATGGAATCAAAGAGCAAAGGAAAGAATGAAAGAAACAGATAGAGAAGGAAGAAAGGAGAGAAAGGGGAAGGGGAAGAAAAAGTGGGGAAGGAATAGGTAGGTACTTCTCTTTCATAATAGTCCAGATAGCTACCTCTGTTTGGAAAATTCTTACCTATAGGCCACAGCAACGCATGGAAGGGCACAGCTAGTAATCTATAAAAATAAAAATGTAATGTTTGTTTGTGGGATTTACATAACTCAAAAACCACTGAACAAATTGGCACCAAATTTAGACACAATACACATATCAGGCCAACGAGTGACCATCACTCATAAAAACACTGGAAAACACAGTGGGAGGGACTTAAAAAGCCAAAAAAGCAAAAAGATGCTACAGCGCATACATACACAAAAACAACTACCCCGCCGAACAAATCCACACTCTCTTCCGGACTACAGTTCCTAGCATCCCCTAGACCAGGCCCTTTAGGAGATGAGGATGATCCAAATGCACTACTTCCAAGCTGCAATCTTTCTTCTCCTTGGATTTCTTTGAGAGCGGGTACAGCTAGAAATAATAATAATAATAGGAAACCTACTAAGAAAACTTTGGAGTTACTGCCTCCCCACTTTGCTTACCTCACAGGGTTGATTCAATTCCCAACAATCCCCTTTTATGTCAAAATCCTTTTAGAGGATGAACATGGGTTTTCCCCACCAAAATTTTCAGAGAGGAGGAGGAGGCACAAGGCGGTAAGCAGAATTCTGGGAATTGTAGTAGGGGACGTCAAGGACCCCTGTGGCATACGATTCTAAAGGCCACACCTTAAACTACATTTCTCAGAATTCTGCTCTCTTTCACATGAAAGCCTCAATGTGAGTGTGGTCTCTGCCTTGCTCTTTCTGGGCCAACTATGTGCTGGAGGGGCTTCTTACTAGCCCAGCCATCCAGCCATCTCCCTCCAGCCCACCCTGGGCTCCTCTCACTGCCTCCTTTGGGGAAAGAGCAGGACTTCTCCCCCCATTCTGGCCTTGCCATTCCCCTCAGGGCCTACCATGGAGCCCTGGAACCATTTGCATAACTCTTTCAAAAATCATAAGTCACTGCTTTGAATCTTAAGCTTTTTGCGTGGGCTCCCCTCACATGTCTTAATATCACATTGTATGTACAAATCTTACAAAATAGATAGAACAAATAAGGCACAGATGAAATTTTGCACAACCCTATTATTTATAACTTATTATTTCACTCAAGGATTCTTTGATGGCTAATTGTTCACAAATGCTCCTCTTTCTTCAATTGGTGATTATCTTAACAACAACTCTGAATCTTGGAGGTACCTATATTGTACATTTGTATTTATATTTTCTGGACTTATTATGAAATGATATCAAATGGGATTGCATATATATTCTGTGGCCCACTTTTATCAAGACAGTGGATGAAAGTTTAAGTAGAGATTATTAGTATTAAAAGGTTCTATTTTAAATATGCTATAGTATACAGTGTTCCCTCACTTATTGCTGGGGTTAGGTTTTAGGACCTCCCACAATAAGTGAAAAACCGCGATATAGGAATTCTCTATTCATTTTAATATTTATACGTAATTTTAGTAGTTATACACTATTTTTAAAAAATATCTTTATTAAGATTTTGTGTAGTTATACACGATTTTAAGTATTTATAAACTTAAACTAACATAAAGGGAAAAAAGGAAAGGCCCTTCAAGGCTGGAGGGAGGGAGGACTGAGGAGGGAAAGTGCCTTGGAGAGCAGCGGCTGCAAAACCCCACAAAACAGAAAAAATTCCATGATAGATATTTTAAATTAATATTTTTTAAAATCCGCAAAACTGCGCATCCTCAATTAGTGAACCGCGAAGTAGTGAGACAACACTGTATTTTGATATGCTGCAGAACTGGTGTTACAACAGGATACATAACTATATGTTTTTTCAAGATGTGAGGAGTTTTTGCATTTTCTGGAGGCTCAATGGATGACTTCTTTTCAGAGTATAAGTCTGTGGAGTATAGGTCTGTGGATGACAATATCGCAAACCGATTCCATTTTTTTCCTGGGCATGACAGAGCTTTCAAACAATGCTATTAGAGCTGTGATAGAGAGCAAAAATCTGGCCAAAGTCCATTCAAGTCCAGCCACCAGCACATTTCTCATAACCTGCTTCTCCTTATTAATAAGTACAGCTTAAAGTGGATAGCTTCATATAAGTCCCTTTATTTCCTGCTGATAACACAAAATGGTTAAAATACAGATGACAGTGTGTGGGAGGGGAGATTTGGAGTGGGCATTTAAAAGCAACAAAGATGAAAAACTATTCTTTTTAAAAACTGGCAATAAAAACAACAAGTGATAGCAAAGTATTTTGAAAGGAATGGTTTTGAATTATTCACCAGTTTCTCTCTCTCCCTCTCTCCCATTCTCTCCCCCTTTTTTCTTTTTTAAAGCCTCTAACTTTCCCAGCTCCATCACTTTCACAGGGTAAAGATTCAGAGATTGCAATCCAAACCCAATACTGACTGCTGAACTATGAGACCTGCATTATATACATCCCACTAGACTTTTCCATGTGGAAAAAATAATTTCCAGACATTTTGCTTGCTACACTGCATGAGTAAATATCATATTATTTCTTCCGTATGTTTGTAAAAATAGAGGGTGAAGGAGAGGAACAAAAGGAAAGAAAACCAGCCTTTCAGAAAGATAGCAAGGGCGGAAACTATTGCAATTATTCTGGTTATTAGGAGAAATGCATATGAATAAAACAAGTTGAGAATCAATGTTTTTATGAGAAATCTTAAAAATACATAGCACATTAGATTTATGACCTGCAATGATGCAATGATGAATGTATGAGCAAATTAAATTAAAGGAACAAACAAACTGAGGCTGCAGTTCATGTATGCTGAACTTGGAACAAGTCCCATTGAATTCAGAAGACTTTACTTCTGAGTAGTTATAATTAGACAGTTGACAGCACAGCTGACTTGAAATGAGAATGGATTAGAAAAACGGGGATAAAAACAGGAATATGAATAAAAGGTTTGCATTTCAGAGTGTTTTGTGTGTAAGATTTCTCTTACTGAGAGAGCCCTATAGAAACTCAGAAAATATTTCTGTTAATATTCTTTGATTTCTAACACAAAAAGGGGGGGAGAGTCAGATCCGTGGTGGTTATGAAAAATCTAAATTATACACAGGATGTAACTCACTGGAATAACGCAATCTCTGAAAAATAGGCTGCACTTACAAAGGCGACTGAACATTATGCTCCCAAAGAGACTGGTAATCAATACTCACAAATAGATACACAGGGTATATCATAAATATCAATAATCTTCATTCCATTAAACAACACGTATATCGCAGTACATTCAAAAATATATATCACAATCATCAACAAGGGCAAGTAGTTCCAGTCCAACTGATAAGGCAATGTCTGCCCAATAAAGGGATAGTCCTGCGGAGCTTAGAGCGCCGTAAAGTCATTAATATTCAGTTCTTTAGGGACACATCAACTCACGGGTCTCAAATGAGCAAACTGAGGAGCCGGTGTCGCGACCAGAAGGTCAGGTAGCTGGAGACACGCCTAAGACTGTCCAGGTGTAGACGTCCTGTTATTCGCCGTTTCATGTGGAAAACACGCTTTTTCAGGGCGTTCCGGCTTTGGGACGCTCCTCCTTGGTGTTGTCGTTAAGCAGATTATATTGCTACATTTGCTAGAAGATCAGTAATATTTAGGTCAATAGCACCACAAGAAAGTATCTTCTAGGGCTGGATATTTGTGAGTATTGATTACCAGTCTCTTTGGGAGCATAGTGTTCAGTCGCCTTTGTAAGTGCAGCCTATTTTTCAGAGATTGGGTTATGACAGACCTTTCATAACCCAAGGAAAACAAGCACACAGAGGATCTCCTGTCTCTGCCGTGGCCCAGGAAATAGTAGTAAGGACTCTATCTCACCTCAACAGTTGCTCGGGGGGAAGAACCATCTTGGAGTCAATCTAAAGTTTACAGTTCAGATTAGCCCTGGGATAGAATGCCTATGTAGAACCTTCTCAAGAAATTACAAAAAACAGCCTTTTCTGCAGATTTCCATCTAGGTTAAGGGGTATAAACTAAAAAATGAAATGTGATTGTATGAAGCACCATTGTGGGAATGATTCATACTGGTATTGGTAACAGGTGTAGGCATCCATAGCATACTATGAGTTGAACAATTGCTTGAATACCTAGGGACATGCCCACTTCTTGTATCACCTACAGTGCTCTTATGCCTATTTATTCAAATGTACATTACAATGAGGTCAATGAGGCTTACTGATAGGCATGTGAACATTGGATTTTAGTCATTGGCCAGAGTATTATACTTACAGTACGTTACATATTTGTGTGTAAACCTCATGTACAGGTCAAGGACAGGTTTGGGAGTCAAAATTAGAGATTTTGATATGAACTGTGGACAAGCCAGGTATCATTCCATGGCAAGGGGAAATGCCAGTTCAAGGTGCCATTTTGCCCTGATGACTGTTGTCACCATTTCCCAAGCCTGGCATTCTTCAAAGAACAGAAATGTTGAGACAGCAAAAAGAATAGAGCAGCCTGTTGCTTCTTTTAGGGTTTTCCCAAGTAGACTAAACTTCCCAAGTAGACTAAACTTTCACTATTCAACTCAGAGAAAGAAATGGTTCCTTTTTGATAGTAGTTAAGATTGATCTGCAGATAAATCAATCCAGGTTTTTTTGTTTTGAATTTTTTACTTAATGTTTCTAGACTAGAATAGTCCCATGACTAGAACAGACCCACTAACTTAGGCCCCTTCTGCACAGCCATATGAAATCCAGATTATCTGCTTTGATCTGGATTAGATGGCAGTGTAGACTAATATAATCCAGTCCAAATCAGAGAAACTGGATTATCTGCTTTGATAATCTGGATTATATGGCAGTGTAGAAGATGCCTTAATGGAAAAACAGCACTGAAGTAAATAGCATTGATTCGGTCAGTCTACTGTAGTTGGGAATTCCTATAGGGTTTTGGTCAAAGTGACAACATAATCAGAAAATTTTGCCAGAGCAAAATATCTTTCTCTTCACAAACCCCTCTATTTATGTCAAGAAATCTAGATGCCTGGAATAATAAACATACATAGCCATCAGCAGTCTACTAATAAATGATAAATGGATCTGTCACATTTGACCTCGCTATAATTCTTGCTTTTCCACTACTAAGCTTGATCCAATGTGATCAAGACCATATTAGTGTTTACTCCGTTTGTGCACATTTTTCTAACATATAAATTTTTGAGTGTACAGTATGAATTCATTGCCTATAATGTATTTAGAAATATATGCATTTTGCATACTTTTCATAGGTCAACAAGTTTTCTTTTTTTTTCTTTCATAGAGATCGGTGTAATGTTTAGATCTTCCTACAGCCAGCTGATTCCAGATCTACATTTTAATATTTCTACTGCATGAATGTCTCTCCCCTCTCTATTTCCCTGTCATTGCCCAAATTAATGATGTGAATCAGTTTGCACTTGATTTATATATAAAGAATATTTGCAAATTATCTCAGCCTCATCAAGAAATTATGGCTCTTTCTACACTGACATATAAAATCCAGATTATCTGTTTTGAACTGGATTATACAGCAGTATAGATTCAGATAATGTAGTTCAAAGCGGATAATCTGGATTATCTGTTTTACTAATCTGGATTAAATGGCAGTGTAGAAGGGGTCTAGCTCTTTCATGTCTGATGAAGCAAATGGATAATAGAGCTGGGGTGGGATTATTTAGAAAAAATAAAAAGTACAAAAACCTTGGTTTTATCTCCAAAACAAACAAAGCTGTGAAGTTTGTTTGTACCAAAGCCAAGATTATTTGTGCAGAAAGAAAGGATATTTTACCAAAAATGTTTTGTTTGCAGAAAAATCATGAAGTGCAAAAAACTTGAAAACATGCAAAACATTTTCATAATCATACTCAATTTAACTTTAAAAACCTAGTAAAATAAAGAAAGCTTCATACCCCTATCATGAGCCAGAAATCAAAATATGGCAAGGGCAGTGAGCATGAAGCATAGGGAGCAGGATAATTAAGGAGAGGCTGGTGGTGATACCACCAGGGAGTAATTAGACACACCTTTCAGGCATTTATCTTTAAATAGGTTTTATAGAGGCTCCTGTCAGATTTTAAAAGATGTGTTCTATTGACAACACTGCAGTAGGAAAACAATCCATACAGCCAACCTTATCCTCTCCTGGGGCTATCCAGTCTCATTCCTCTCAGCGTCTAATCAATACATGCAATACCAGGTTCACATCTCCTTCACCCCAGTGCCTCAAGGTGAATCAAGTGCCATCCCATGAAAAACCTGATAATGTGCTATCTAAACATTTGCTTTCCATGACAAGCAGAAATAATCTAAAATCAATGTACCAGCATAGATTGGAAATTAGATAAATTTAGATATCTACATGCATGTCTATCTTTTAAATTAGTATAATTTACATTGCTGAATGGGAATTAAATTCCAGAGAATAACATCTCACCAGAAGGTAATATAAACTAAGGAATTATGAATTAGGCAGGAATCTTTGAATTTTAATTATTTTCTATATTTTGATGTCTTGCCTATCAAAACACTTCTGAGGCAATGCAGGACTAACCTCCTAGATTTGGCTCTCATACCACAAGTTTTGTTCCTGGCACATTGGGACAATTAGCTCTAAGTATTTAAAGCCAAGATGAGGTACATAGAATTGAGGTGGGCTAGAAACTCATTGGGGGTGTGTCTGTCAGAGTGGAATAAAAAGAAATGACCGCACTTTTCCTTAATGTATGCAACCCTTTCTATGCAAGGCTAATTTCTCAACAGAATTCTTTCCACACTCAGTGGAAGGGGATAAAGTCCTGGCTTTGACTTGATTTAAAACTTCCTTCTCCTAGTGAAAAATGAGCAAGATTTTGAAATGGCACTGGGCAGGAGATTAGGGCTTGCTCATTCAGTAACCCTTAATATATATTACAAATGAAATATTGGTCTTCACTAATGCTATATGATTATTGTACATAAAGATGGTTTATGATTCCTGTGTATGATACTATTCAATTTGGCATGTAAGAAACTTGAAACATGAGCCAAATGAACTCTTCCAAAAGTGTTCTAGTCACATGTGTTAAATTCTAGGCCCATGGGCCAAATTTTGTCCACCATGTCATTTTATGTGACCCTTCAGATACTGGACTACAACTCCTATATTCCTCATCATTTCACGTCATGACTTGAGCTGATGGAAGTTGTGATGCAGTAACATCTACCTCCAGTTTGTTCTGTTTAGTCAAGATAGTGGAGTCTGAATTGAAATATAAGGTGTGTGGATATGATGTCTGACTTTAAAATGCCCTTTCCCTGACCTCGGAATCACAAGACAGTCTGAATAAGGATTATGAGCAAGGATTATGCATGAATTGAATTATGCACTTTACCTTTTTAATCTGTTTATTGTTCTATGTGTTTTATTTGTTCAATTGTTTTAATTGTTTTAAGTTGATGGGATATCTTTATTGTTATGTTTTAAGCAGCATTGAATCTTGCCTGGAGTTGGAAGTTGCCTTGAGTCCCCCATGGGGTGAAAAAGGCAGGGTATAAATGAAGTAAATAAATAAATAAAATAAAATAAAATAAAGTAAGTGCTGTTGGGTTGAAATTCCCATTATCTCTGCTTTGCTTGGTGGATAATCAAAAGTGATGGGAGTTGTCATTCAATAACATATGAGGAACCAAACTGATTAAAAACTAAAGAGTAATAATCCATTGGTCATCTGTGTATGTGCCAGGAGAGCTGCTCTGAGGCTATACTGCAAGCCTGGTAAGTTCGTTTTACTTTTCAAAAGGGTCTGGGGGCTTTGGGGGAGGGAGGTAGGACGTTCTCTCGGGATATTCTCTCAGGCTAGTCCACCTCATAAAGTGTGTGCTTTTTGGGCTGGGTGTGGACAGGCTCCCAGAAACATTTTTTCCACGTTTTTTTTAATGTGGATGCTTCTTGGACAAAGGCCTGTGGATCCGGCCAAAGTGACCAGAAACCAAGCTAGTTCCCATGTGAAATCTTGGGAGTTGTTTGGGTTTAGAAAGATTGTCTGCATAAATAATATATTCCACTGTTATATTTAAGAGAAAGCAAACTGGCACTCATGTCATGAAGTCTGATGCTAGATTGCGACTTGCTTTAACTGTTTTAATCACCTTTTACTTTTTTCTTCCTAGTTTCTGATTCAATTGTTTTCCTTTGTCCCAGAAGATAATGTTTTCCTCAGTGATTTTTCTGTACTGGGAAAGCCAGCATTCTGCATTTCTACCTGATAACCTAGTCTTTACCAAGACAACTTTTTATGTGTTTGCTTTTCTGAGCTGCTTTACTGAAGTTAAAATTCCTGCATAAAATGATAACTGTGTTATATCACTGAGAACCATGATGCTTCAGAATGTATTCATTTCACTAAAAAACCTATTTTGTAGACAAACTATATATCCATAGGAATTCACATTGAATGTGCCTCTGCTACCTTCCTCTAATTTCAAAAATATATCTAGTATTAGAAAATGAAAACATAAAAGGTTAGTAAATGTGAAAGAAATGTAAAGGTCAAAGTATTAACTTCTTGCATGTAGTTCTGTTTTCTACATTTCATGTATTTAAAATATTAAAAAATATGTGTAAGTTTGAGGCAGGGAGATTCCATGTGGATACCTGTGATATTTTGAACTACGTATAATTCATCTTCCTTGCATGCAAAGGACAGCAAACCAGTATGGTGTCAGCAAGTGATAAGCAAAGAGGCATGTGTGAGGTATTACTCACAATAACAGATATTTATTACACTCATCTTCTGATTGTATATTCTTCTAGTACATGCGTAGGTCTTGAGAATAACACCAATTACTGGTTTTGGAAGCACAATAGGTTACTTTTGTTTTTCCCCTCTGATGTGCATGACTGATGATTTAATGCCAGTTATACACTTTGATATTTCACTAAAACTCTTTGCTATTTCACTGGTACACAGGAGCATTAGTATTCAGGATTGCAGAGGGATGTTGTTAAAGAGCATTTCTGACTTCCAACTGATTTTATTTGGAGAATGTTATGTTATTAACATCTAAAACAACAGCTATTCTTCTAGTTAATTTCACCATTCCACATTTGAAGTTTCTGCAGACTCTTGCACATTTCAGAAATTGATATGATTGCAGTGTTGTGCAAATGTACTCTACATCACTGAAGGATCACATCCATGTTTATGGAACATGATTTAATTAATGCACATATTAGCACCAGTAATTAAAATCATTGAATTACAATTGCTAAATAACACTGTTTACTAGGCTTGAGCATAATTTCGGATTATATCGGAACTTGGATATGATTTGTTAAATTTGGGTATACAAAGGTGAGTTCTGAGGCATGCAGGAAAGCGCGCGGGGGGGGGGGGAGTTTAGAATTTGAATCACTTACCCATTTTTTCAGAAATGTTCTGTAACGTTCAGATATCTCCCAAGGTCAGTTTAATTTTCACTATAACAATTAAGCAACTTTGGTAAAACCAAGGGAACTTAAAGTGCTTTTAAAATCTCATTGTTTTGGCCACATATTTACTGGCACTGCCAGAAGGGAGGCAATGGGCATGGCTAATCACAGCCATCTTAACTGTAGTTTGGGAAGGTCTGGCCCCAAAAGGTAGAGATTGCAAAAAGGCCTACTGTAAACTACATTTCCCAGAATGCAAAGTTGCTCAGTAGTCAAAGGACCCAAATAGCTGACTGTAGCAGTCACCGTTTATAGTTAGTCTAAATATAAAATAAATAAACTGATTGAATCTACAAAGAGGTCTAAAGTAAGCAAGCATTAAGCAACTTTTGCAAAGCCAAGAGATTATAAACTGTTTAAAAACCCCATACTTTTACTTTGGCCCAGTTACCATGAGACAGCTTTTTAAGGGGATAATTGATTGAGTTGCTCTAAACCAATTACTGTGCTGGACTTTTAAAAAGTAACGACCTATATGGATGTGTCTTGAAGGTCCTCTCCAATTCAACAGAGGAAGCAAATGGAAGTCAGAGTTTGGATGGTGCCTTTCTGTTCTGGAAGAAGGGGGTCAGTCTAGATGTCCCTTGACTGTGTCTGGAATATGATTTCTGTTCCTGGGTTATAAATGTCATTTCCTAATTGGTTCTGTCATTAAAAAACATGGTGAAAGTTTATTACACCAGAAAAACTTTGCACAAAGGACGTTGCTCTACACTACATTTTGCTTTGTTCAGGTTTCACCGATTTAACACACTTTCTGCCACAAAAACAGTTTCTGGACTAGAAAACTACTTTAAAAGTGAAGAGCCCACAATAAAACAGGAAATAACACTTTCAAACCTGGGACAGATGTTCTTTATTATTAAAACATGTTTTTATTTTTAAAAAATTGAAAATTCACCAAAAATCCATGGATATGTCAAATATTCTGAAATTTGGTGAAACAACAGTGGTAAATGTGTTCAACAATGGTACCAAATTTTGTCATGATAGCTCAAAAAATGAGGAATAGAGAAGCCAGTACCACCTACTTTTGAACACAGTTTAGAAACATTTTTATGGATCACACATGCCTACTGTGAAAAAATGCATCCCACCTCTCAAAGCTCAAACTGGCTTCCAGGAGAGTCAGCACTAAAATAAATTAAAAACAAATGGATGCTAGTTTAGTTGATTAATGCATTGATTATTGGTTCTATATTCGTCAAAACAGGATTAACAGTGCAATTCCATTGATGTTCACTAAGGAGGTTACTCTACTGTGTTCACTGACAATTATTCATGACACAAATGTACATAGACTTTCACAATAAAGTTTGAAAAATAAAGAAACTACTGACTAGGCATGAGAAAAAAGTTATGAAAATGAAAAGAAATCGGAAGGGATTCGTATGTATGGGACTTTCAAGTTTATACGCATTGCAGGGCCAATCCCGGAAGTGGACTTTCTTTTCCGCACCCCCTGGACCCAAATTTTCGTTAGATTAGTAACTATTTCGGATGCCCACCCAACAGGAAAATTTCCCCCCCTCCAAAATAGCTTTGCAGACATAACTCACAGTCAAATCGGGGCCTTTCCATGCTTGGAGCCTAATTAGAGTGAAAGGCCTCCTCCAGGAAGTGAAAAAGGAGCCGGAAACGATAGAGAGATCCAGATCGGGACTCCTAGAGGGGCTGGAGGACTGACGAAAAAAGCGATTTAAACACCCAGGAAGGGGGTTTAGATAGAAGGACAGAGTAGAAGGACATAAGAACTGCTGAGAGAAGGGCAGCAGGAGTGAAAAGAGCACGGAGAGGAGAAGGAAGAGTTCAGAATCAAGAAAAGCCATAGAGTTCAAACGGAGGTCCTAGACTGCTATGGTAAAACTGAATGGGAAAAAGCTGGAGTGAGGAGAACTCTACAGATTAGCAAGGCCTGCACCAGAGGTGGGCATTGGCAACTATTTTATTTAATAATATTAATAATAATATATTAATGCATTATATGTCCCTGCAAAGAAACCCTGTCCTTTTATAATATTAATAATAATAATAATAATATATTAATGCATTATATGTCCCTGCAAAGAAACCCTGTCCTTTAATAATATTAATAATAATATTAATAATAATATATTAATGCATTATATCTCCCTGCAAGGAAACCAAGGGAAATGTTGCCCCTTGATTTGCCTGTGCTTAAACAGTGTCAGTCCTGTTTCCCTGCTTTGCCTACTTTAGAACTACTAACGAATTTCGTTAGTAATTACGTTACATTTTAGAAATTTTTGGAATTTTTTTGTAAGTCTTTCTATTACTAATCAACCCCCCCCCCCCATTAGATTTTCGATTCCCTATTTTTGGGTTCTAAAACATGCCTGCTACTGACGTGTGTTGAAGTGCAGCTGGTCAGAACTGGCAAAAAGAATACTTACTCATTTCAGTCCTGTCAACTTATGTAATTATCATCACCTGTCTCTACTTTCAAATAAAGCTTAAGGGTAAATGCTAGAAGTGGACAAAGGATATTTGCAGGAATCTAAGCAAAGCACACCCAATGGTCAAAGTAATCCTTTCTTATCCTTTAAAAGCAAAGATCACTGCAAACTGCACAAGGAATATATTAGCTCCATGTTTTTCTAAAAGGCATTGTTTACGTGTTATATAAGGCCTTTTCTTTGAAAAAAGAGCAACACATACCATATAGTGCTAAATTTTTGAATCCATGCATTTAAAGTGGTTCTATTTTTGGCAAAGTTATATGGTCAAATTATATGACTTGATTACATTACTTAGGGCATGGAAATAATTTTCAACAAAATGTGGGGAAAATGGTTGAAAAACAAGTCTTGAGTGTTGGGAAACACAGCTGAAAAAAACAACCCGGTACTGATAAGTTTTTTTCCAGTTTATGTTATTTCTAAACAAAATGCACACATGGATTTTTGCAGAAGAAATAGCATATTATGTGCAGAAAATATCCATGTATTATTATTGTTATTTTCTATTCGGAAAATACATAGAAAATACAGTTGATTAATATAGTAAGGCTGCATTTAAATCTGGAATTTCCTCTACAAAAAATATTTTCCTACACAAAAATCCTCACACAATAATAATAATTCATCAACTGCAACATATTATGTGTAGAAAACATCATTTTATGCTCAGAAAAAATTGTGTGAATAAATATTTGTTTGCTAAAATATTATTTCCTGCACAGAAGCATGACATATAAGATCCAAATTGTGAGTAATATTTGAAAACTGCAGGTTTTGAAGAATTCCATATAGTGGAGAGAAAGTTAGTTTGTACTCCATCTTTCAAAAATAACAATAGGGATGATTATATCAGTACTCTATGTTTTATCTATCAATCAAATGTCTGGAATGGAAACCGAGGAGAAAATCTGGTTCATCATTCTTACACTTAAACACTGAACAAATGAATGCAAAGTAAACCAGGAAATTCTCAGCTCCACATTAGCAAAAAATGAAAGCAGGCAGTCTGCTAAAATTGCTGTAAGAGTGATATTTTTTCATCAAAGAGAGTGAAAGACAGACCAGCTTTCCAACATTACACATGTACATCAGCAGGACAAGCAGCCTTGCTTGAACCAAATGACTTATACGTTGAAGACTGTCAGTCATGAATCACAATATAAAATGAATGATGAAATCTGATGTCTTGGTAGTATTTGAAATATTGCCCAGGGAAGAAAGACATTCTTCCAACTAAGTAATCTGTCAGTTTTTGCTTCAAAGAAAACACAGAATTAAGGCCTGGTTGTGTACTTCAAAAATTGTTAAAAATTCACAATGAAACAGAGATAGATATTAAGTTTTCATTTTCATTCCAGTATGGGATAACCTTGATGTTAAGAGTGCTGAGAAATTATTCATGGATAAATCTTTAAAATATGTATTTGAGATCTCTCTCTGCCTTTGTTTCTTCAGGGCACTTTATATGGAAAACAACTATCAAGTTTCAGAATCCTTGTGTGAAAAAGTTCATATAGATTCTGTTGTAGAAATGAAATTCTTGACATGTGTTAAAGAAATTTGAACTTTACGAATTCCTGTATATGTGTGAACAGTGGCGGACACCCCAAGGTGTCAGCTTTCCTGAAGGCAAGCCGCCTTAAACATTAGAAAAACATGTTAAATGGGAATGGTAGGTTACATACCTGTGACCATCTTTCTTCGAGTGGAGCTCTGTGAATCCACACTTATGAAGTTTGAGCGCCAGCGCGGGCTTCCAACGGAAACTTTCCCAGTTTGAAAAGTTTTGGCGGTACTTCCACCCAGCCGGCCCGGAGGGCATAAAAGGCGCCTCCATGCACGCCCACCCCATTCCTACGCCACAATTGCAACTAGGAAAGGGTGGTTTGAGATAGAGGGACGGCCGGGCGGGTTCGTGTGGATTCACAGGCGCCACTCGAAGAAAGATGGTCACAGGTATGTAACCTACCATTCTTCTTCGAGGGCTCTGTGAATGCACACTTATGAAGATTTACCGAGCTAAGGTAAAGGAGGTGGGAACAAACCAGCCAATTTTTTTTATAAAAACCGAACAGGTTTATTGCAACCAGCAATATGTATAAATAACATAATCAACAATGTAATAAATAAGAGTGGAAGACATGCTCCCACTTGTAAACATAGTGCAACAAGCACCATTCATGCCAGGCACACAGGCCTCACAACCGTAAGTGCACAACAGGTGCGACATAGAACCAAAGGATTCTAAATAAAGCGTGCTTTAACCGGTAGACTGTGACCCGAGACCCGGGCACGGCAAACACTTACCCGTCCCATGAGGTGTAGTGAGGTTCGATCGACTTAAAACTGTCAATCGAACAGTGTATAGAGGGGAGAACAGGGTAGCCTGTTAGACACTAGCCCTGAAGGCCCTTGGGAGTGAGAATCGCTTGACCAAAAGCCGCCTCCCTTCCCAACAGGGTGTCAACACGATAATGGGATGTGAAGGTGGAGGGGTTGGCCCAGATGGCCGCCCTACAAATCAAGTCTAAGGGGATCCCCTGGAGGAAAGCAGTCAACGTGGCCACCGCTCTAGTTGAGCGGCTCCTGACCCTAGGGGGACACGGTTGACGGGCTATCTGATAGCACAGCTCAACCAGGGACGCCACCCAATTTGACAGTCTCTGGGACGACACCGGCAAGCCCAGCTTGTCGGTGACGTAGGAGACAAAGAGTCTAGTCGAGCACCGGTAGTCTGCCGACCTGCCCTTGTAGACCCAGAGGGCTCTTCTGACATCGAGGGCTCTGAGTGTCGACTCACCGTCCCCGGACGGAGAGGACCCCAGGTCTGGAAGTACAATGTCAGTGTTAACATGAAATGGGGATACCACCTTCGGCAAGAAGATGATGTCCGTTCGCAAGATGGCCCTGTCCGCTAGGAACAGCAGGTAGGGCTCGTCCACACGGAGCGCCGCCAGCTCGGAGGGCCGACGCGCCGAAGCAATGGCGACCAAGAACGCTACCTTCCAGGAGAGGAGGCGTAGGTCGATGGACGACAATGGCTCGAACGGTGGGGCCGCAAGGCAGGCCAGCACCAGGTCAAGGCTCCAACCCGGTGTCGGTGGATGCACAGGGGGGCGAGTGTTGTTGACCCCTCTCAGGAATCTCTTGACCATCGGGTACTGGAACAGCGAAGGGCCACCCCTTTGCTGATTCTGCCAGGTGAGAGCCACCAGGTGGGTCTTCACCGAGGATGTGGACAGCCCTCTGTCGACCCTCTTCCGGCCAGGAAGTCAAGGACCGCCGGAATCGAGAGCGGGAAGACGGCGCTGGAACGGGCAGCCTGGAACTTGGTGAAGCGGGCGATGCAAGCCGAGTACGCCCTCGACGTCGCCGGTTTGTGGGCTGCCGCCAGGATCGCTCCTACGGCCGGTGAGACGTCAGGCGCCGGGAGATCCTCCATGCAGTCAAGTGCAGGGACAGCAGGTCCGGATGCAGGAGCAACCCCTTCTCCCGAGTCAGAAGATCTGGTCGGTGAGGGAGAGGCATGTAATTGCCATCGGGCAAGTGGAGCAGGGTCGGGAACCAGACCTGCCTCGGCCAGTAGGGAGCGATGAGGATGCACTGGCAGGTGGCTGTTTTCCGGCGATGCAAATAGATATGCGTCTGGGAATCCCCACCGCTGGAAGACACGGTGGAGCTCCTCCGGGTGCAGCATCCATTCGTGGGACGACCAGCTGGTTCTGCTGAGCGAGTCCGCCTCTAAGTTCTCGACTCCCGGGAGATGGACGGCTCTGGGGGTTACCTGGTGACGGATGCACCACTCCCACAGGCTCTGGGCTAGGGCCAGGAGTTTCTTCGAGCCCGTTCCGCCCTGTTTGTTGACGTAGTACATGGCCACTATGTTGTCTGTCCTGATCAGTACTACTTGTCCCCTGACGAGGGGGCGAAGGCCGAAGAGTCTTGGCTATGGCCAGGAGCTCGAGGTAATTGATTTGGTGGAGCCTCTCCACCGCTGACCATTGGCCGTTGATCGACAGGTTGTCTGTGTGACCTCCCCAGGCGAGCAGTGATGCATCGGTCATCACCGTGATGGGCCGGGTCACCGTGTGGAATGGTACTCCCTTGCAAACGTTGTCCCTGAAGTCCACCACCGGAGGGAGTCATTGACCTCCACGGGAGGAAAGCCTCTTTGAGTGGTGTTCTCTGACCGGTCCGGTGGTCGAGAAACCAACGCTGCAGCGGCCTGAAGCGTAGCCTCGCCAGCGGAGTGACGGCCACCGTGGATGCCATGTGGCCCAGTGTGACTCGGATCTGCTTCGCCGTGATGCAAGACCGGGTGCAGCTGTTCACCTCGCGTCGAAGCGCTTGAAATCTGACCTCTGGCAGATAGGCGAGCTGATCGACCGAGTCGAACATTGTCCCAATGAATTTTATGGTCATGGACGGGGCAAGTTGGGACTTTTCTTCGTTGAGACGTAGGCCTAACGAAGAGAGCCGTCGTAGTGTTGCCATGACCTGTTGTTGTAGCAATTCCTGAGACTGAGCCGCCAGCAGCCAGTCGTCTAGGTAAGGGAAAATCCGGATTTTCTCCCTTCTCAAGTGCGCAGCCACGACCGACATGCACTTTGAGAATGTTCGGGAGCCGTCCGAGGCCAAAGGGAAGGACGTTGAATTGGTACGCCCTTCCTGCCACCTTGAAGCTCAGGAAGCGTCGATGAGCAGGTCTGATCGAGACGTGGAAGTATGCGTCTCGGAGGTCGAGTGAGGCGAAGTGGTCGCCTGTCCGGAGAAGCGGGAGAATGGACAACACTGACACCATCCTGAATTTCTTCGGCGAAACGTACACGTTTAAGTCTCTGAGGTCCAGGATGGGTTGCAGGGAACCGTCTGGCTTCGGTACGGTGAAGTACTGTGAGAAGAATGCCTCTCTTTCCTTGCTGTGCGGGAGCTGTGATATTGCTCCCTTTTGAAGAGAGCTGTCGACCTCTTCCAAGATCACCTCGGATGGCTCCGTCTTGACGATGAACCCCGTTGGCGGGAGTTCGTCGAATTCCAAGGCATAGCCGTCTTCGACAATCCGGAGCACCCATGCATCTGAGGTGATGCATCGCCAAGCACCGATGTAGCGGTCCAGGTGGTCTCCGGATGGAGGGTGAGATGGTGGAGGTTGAGGGCTGGGGGGAGGCATGGTGGTGGCAGCGGTACCTAGCGAGTAGGCGGTGTCGTCCCTCGCCCCGTCAAACACGGCGATTCGATTGTCCATTGCCATTGTTTTGGCGTGGCCTCGACTTATTGCCATGGCGAGGTCAGTTGGTCTGTTGTTGCTGCTGTTGTCTCGGCTGCTGCTGTTGGTGTTGCTGCGGAGCCGAGTATGGCCTTGGGATTGGCGGTACCTGCGACCTGGGCTGGAACTTTGCCCGCTGGTAGTACTGGGTCCTGGGCTGCGCCGGTGGTCGATCCAACTTGGCCGTCAGTACTCTGACCCCCGTGTGGCGGGACATCAGGATTTGGTGGTGTGCCAGTGCCTCCGCCTCCTGCGAGATGGAGGCCAGTGCAGTCTGTTGTTCTTGGGAGAGATCCTGGAAAAAGGGTTGGGCCCTTTCCCACAGGATCTGATGATAGGCTCCCCATCCACGCCACGTAATTTGCCATCTTCGTCAGCAGGAGTCCGGCTCGGTACATCTTCCTACCAACCGTGTCGAACCTCTTCCCTTCCTGGTCAGAGGGGGCTGTGGACTCTCTGCCTGAAGACTGGGAGGAGGTGACGATCATCGAGTTGGGTGTCGGATGATCGTGCAGCCATTCCTTCTCCCTCTCGTCGATCTTATACCACGCCTCGATACGCCCTGACGGGTGGGATGGTCGACGGGGGTCTTCCACGACGCTTTCACCACCTCTTCCAGGGGTTCCAGCATGGGAAGATGTGGCTGGGCCACGTCCCGACCTGCACCCTGCTGAAGACGGGCAGGAGCTGATCTTCTAGGGACATACGTCTGCATGCCCAGAGCCCTTGCCATTCGGCCCACTTGTTCGCTTAAGGCTCTCGCGGAGTCTGTCGGCGATGAGGAAGGCTCCATCTCACAGCCTCTGTGGGAAGGCGTTCGGTCCATATTGAGCGACAAGATGGACCCCGACCTCACCGATCGAGGGGCCTCGCCTTCCTCGGCCTCGTCTCCCGACCGTGGTCGAACCACTTCCGGTGCCATCGGAAGTTGTGACGGTGGCGGTGATCTCGACGTAGATGGGACCGCGGTCACCACCGTCGATGCAGGGAGAGGGATTTCGTGCTGCCGGGCCATGGTGAGCCTCGTGGTCTGTCTGCCTTTTTCAGGTGACGTCACGAAGAGTTGTCGGACCGAGGGCTGAGCCAAGAGGACTCTGACGACGGTCTGGACCGAGTCCCTCGGTGAGATGGTCTGTTGCTCTACCCCTGTCTCCACAGCGAAAACAGGGGCAGGCGGGGAATCAGGGCATGACGCCGATGAAGATGACGTCAGAGTCCTGCGCCTCTTCGGAGACAG
The DNA here is from genome assembly GCA_030556195.1 of Anolis apletophallus. Classification (NCBI taxonomy): domain Eukaryota; kingdom Metazoa; phylum Chordata; class Lepidosauria; order Squamata; family Anolidae; genus Anolis; species Anolis apletophallus. The sequence goes on along the minus strand of JARBWK010000006.1, from coordinate 82,394,422 downwards.
GGGTCTCGAGGCTCCGGCCTCCAGAGACTTGCCCAGAATCACAGGAACCAGGCCTCTGGTCAGGGCTCTACGGGCTTCTTCGCTCGACCTCCGGAATGCTATTTCCATAGCTCTATTGGAGGAGTCCTAAAATGGCCAACCTCTGGGAGAGGCCCGACGCCATTGAGCTCGTCGACAACCGACGAGGTGGAGGCAGCTGAACCGTCTCTGTCGTCACGGTTCAGGGCCTCTTCGACACCAAAGTCTTCGAGGAGACAGACTTCATGTTCTTCTCCTTCCATAGACGCTTCTTCCCAGCCGGGTGAGCGGACCGTCGCAATCCGGGATCTTGCTACCGCAGGATGAACACTTTTTGAAACTGGTTGTGGACATACTATGCTCACACAACCAGCCGTATTTCCGATGTTGCCCAAGTGGCGGAAAACAAAGGAATGGGGTGGGCGCGCATGGAGGCGCCTTTATGCCCTCCGGCCGGCTGGGCGGAGCTACCGCCAAAACTTTTCAAACTGGGAAAGTTTCCGTTGGAAGCCCGCGCTGTCGCGCAAACTTCATAAGTGTGCATTCACAGAGCCCTCGAAGAAGAATGAGCTATTAGTAGCTTTTAAATATAATAGAAGTTCCAATAATATTACTTATGCAAATAAATTTATATTGTATTACTGTTCCAATAAAATATAAAAAAATAGAATATATTTAAGATAATAATAAACAACTCTGAAAAAATAATTCTGAATTGGGTTATGTGAGGCTGACACAAACATTTTATAGGCTCAGATCATTTGTGGGTAGGCTCCATTTGTCTTGTGGCAACCAATATTTTTTAAACCAGTCCACCGCTGATGTGAACCCATAGCTCATGACCTACTGTGCACATGAGAATATAGTTGTTTAACTGATTTTGCATCTATCTGAAATCTGCACAGCAGTTCTAAACAGTTTATATTGGCCAGGGTCTGTCATATCTCTCTCTCTCTCTCTCTCTCTCTCTCTCTCTCTCTCTCTCTCTCTCATCACCATCTATCTTTATCATATGGGAATAAGATTAATGCAGAAATAGAATGGAAGGGAATTATGGAGTGCAAAGGTAGCATGTCCTCTGACTAATTGTTCCACATTTTGGGGAGATAAATGTGCTTATTCTGTTGGACTATCTCTTCATTTTGTTTTTGAGAATAATCGTGAAAGTTAAATGTCAGAATTCAAGGCTCCAAACCTTATGAATATAGACCAGACAGTAGACTGAGAGTTCTTCTACTTAGTTTTTCCATCTCACTTCAGTCACAGCCCTACTGTTTCTGCTCTTTTCAGATATTGGATCTTGTGTGGTATGTGTGCACCATATAGAGCTGAATCATTTGCATTTCTGAATTATTAGCAGCATTTGGACTTCAAAACCCTCACTGCAGATGTACTTGCAGCTAATGAACTCTTCCTCCAGATGATTCATTGTAGTACATCATAGATATAGGTGGGGAAGGGTAAAGCAGGAAGCATTTTTTACTTTGCATTCAGAATTTCCAAGGTTCATCCTGGACATGACCAAAGTAACAAGGGCTCAAACAACAACAATCCCCCACCCTGCCTGATACCCATCCATATATACAATGCATGGCAAAATGGAGCAACCATTTGATGATAACTCAGTTGTGCTTCAGGAATCACCCATTTTTTAAAATGCAGCTTCTTTATGATGCCATTGAAGAGAAATTGTGATAAAAGTAGAATACTTATTATGAACTGAGTGAGTTTATTCTAACTGTATTTCTCTTTGAAAGTTTTTTTTTAAAAAAAAATCAAGGTGCTGAATAAAATATGAACTTTTTGAGGGAACTCTCTTTGTAAGTTGCACTGCTAACTGGAATTTTATTAATACAGTGTGTTTGGTATAGATAAGGCTAATACTGTTTGGCGTTACTCTGAAAAGAATCCTTCACATTCATGAAAAAAATTAAAGGTGGAATACACTTATTGATGAAGAGTGTGTAATGGCATTCTTTATAACAACAAACCTCTCAAATCTGCTTGGGTGCCTTGTATCAATCACTTCTTAGAACTCAATCATAAGCATGGACAAAAATCTAATTCATTTAGGTGAAAACCTTGTTGGAATGTGCATTCTAACTCTATTATCACCACATGAGGATGTCAGCTCAGATACTGTGAAATCGTCATCTTTCCAACACTGTTGGATTCAATAGTTGACAAAGCAGTCAACCCAATTTAACTACAAGAGACTTATCTCAATAGCAGCAGAAATTTCAAACTAGAATGATATCCAACCTTATTTAAATCTGTTGGAATCCTTGCTTAGTTTTGTTAACCACTCACAGTATAATATACATTATCTTTCAAAATGCTACATATACATGTTTTACATTTTAAAATATTATTTATCTTTTGATTCATTGGAACTGGAAAACTTCTTTTATTGTTTCTTTTCTTCTCTACATCCATGCTTCTCTATTATGAGATAATAAAGTCAATACATTTTTCAATTAGTATTGCTGGAGTATTAATTTGGAGAAATTCTTATCTCCAATAGTCAACATTTTTAGCTGTCATTTTAAAGGAGGGGTATTAGAAACTCCAACTTCAGTCCCTGCTTCATTTAGCCTTTCTAATGTCAGCTTCTTAATCCACTTTTTCTTTGTGATTTTATCTCATACCTAAGGCAACAACAAAGCTAGACATATCTTTATGAGTCACATATCTACTTGAGAGAATGCCATTTCTTCCTGCACCCGCAGAAAGTGACACATTCATATTTGTCTAGACAAACTGAGAAAAAGAATGGGAGAAAGAAGAAAAGAAGCACTGCCCCCACATGTGCAAGATATGTAACATGCCGATGCTGAAGTTGCAAGGTATGGCATGACAGCTCTCACTTACAAAGAAAGCTCCTCCTAGCTGAGGGCAACAAAAAAGAACATAAAAATAGGATGTATTTTCTTGTTTATACTTTAATTGATTGTCATGGTTCCATAGAAATGTCAATGTGTTGCCCAAATTAATGATTAATGGAGTGTTCAAAGCATGGAAAAATAATTTTAAAAAATTCCCATAATTTCTCATAATGGATTCTGTGAGCTGTAGTCAGATAAGTTAAATTTTCTAATAAAACTGATTACACTCTTTACAAGATCTTAAGAAAACTGGGACCATTTTCCTTTGAACTTGTAAGTTGCATGTTGTCACCAGTACTAGAAGCTACTAGATAACCTTCATCATTTTGTCCAAACCTCTCTTCAAGCTATCTGTGGGCCCTCCCACACAGCCACATTACTCAGAATATCAAGAGTTAAGAGTTATCTGAGTCCACACTGCTATAAACTTCAGTTCAAAGTAGATAATGTGGGATTTTATTCAGCTGTGTGGAAGGGCCCTAAAGGCCCATCCAGACAGTGCCTTTATCCCAGGAGATCCCAGTTCAAACTGGAGGGTGGCCAAATGACCTTCCCAGAAAACATGGGAGGAATCATTACAAAGCTGAAAAATGTGAGTTTTTCAGTTGCGGGAATATCCCAGTTCTGGCCAGAAAATGTGCATATTTGAAACTCTGTATGTCTCTAAACTCAGAAAACACAGAATTTTTATGTGTGTTTGTTCCCAGGTTTTAGATGTCAGTTCCTGATTGGGCGTACCCTTCACCCGTTAAACAAGGTTTGTGGCAGAAAAATGAAGTTCCTGGGGTGTAACAAGTACTTTTACAATATGGACTGCACAATGAAACAGGAAATAACACTTTCAAACTAGAAACAGAATGTCATCATTACTATCATTATTCAGACCTTGTATGATCCCTAGGGAAGATAGGGCAGTCCATAAATAAATAAATAAATAAATAAATAATTATCATCATCATTATTATTATGGTCATCTGTCCAGACAAGTTTCATGCTGTATTTGTGCCAGGGAACAACAGGGTGATGTTTCAGGGTTATACGTACATGTTGGTTTCTCATTGAGTCTATCCTAACAACATGGAAAAAGTTTAGGAATTGGCCATCTTGCTGGCCTCTAAATTCCAGGACAAAGCAGCAAGTCTGTGCACCGCAGGCAGAAATCATAGGACCAAAGGGTCTTTGTGCAGATATGCTCTCAGGTCCCATTTTTTTCCCCTTGTGGAAAACTTGCAATTTGGTGCTGTCTGAAAGTGCCCTAAGAAAATGAGCATATACGCTACACAAATGAATTACATGCCGAGGGAAGCAGTAGCTCCAGTTGTTTCTTTTGAAATTTCTGCTCATCAAATTGAAGCTTGAATAGTGGAACTGGACTACAAAAGTCACAGTCTCGTCATATGATAGCCAAATTACAGTTCCACAATATCTTGGACCACAAGGTTAGAATCTAAAAACAACAATTATACAGTATAGTCAGTCTTTGCTGCTGGAATATGTGTGTGCTTAAGTAAAATATTATACAAAAGAGTTTTCGGAGCAATCATACATATATCAACATCATATTTGCTTATATGTTTTCAATGGCATATCTGTATGTGCATGTTTTCTGATAAAACAGAAAGAGAGAAATTAACTGAAAGACTGGAAAAGCAGTTAAAGCAGACGTCTTTAAGAGCATTTAATGTTTGCCATGTATGTATACTGTGATCTGCTCTGAGTCCTTTTGAGGAGATAGGGCAGAATATAAATAAAGTGTTATTAATATTTATTATTATGACAAACTAAAAATATTGAAGTATTGAAAATACTTTCTGTACCACCTCTGATTCAAAAAGAAAACTAGATAATTGAGAGGTGTAACATTTGGCAAGGAATTTTGATGTCAACAATTCAAAGAAAAATATGTATTATACTTTAATTATATGTACTATACTTTATGCCGTTACTTTAAGCCATTCAGTTGTCATTGTTATAATGAACATCTTAATTATAATGACAACTTAATTTATTAAAATCAGGTCAAGCCTGCAAAGATTAAACTAAAAGATTAGCAAAAATTAATAACAATCAATGATGTTAGTGTCTAAAATACAGTTTGCTGAAAGCATTCTTAACAGCTATGATGTAGAAGCAAATTCATTTTTTTTCTGTTCAACAAACTCAGCCTCCAGCCTATGTACATCTGGATCATCTGAATGCTTCAGTGGACTGTTCTTGCTGCTGTTCCTATTAATATTCATATTTTTTTCATTTATATCCCATATTTAAAGACCACTTTCTTTCTGTTGTGTGCCTTCAATTTATTTCCAATTTATGGTAATCCTAAAGTGAACATATCACTGGGTTTTATGGGTCTGAGAGCCTGTTACATATTAAAAATACACATTTAAAAATATACAAAAATCAATTATATGTACATGTGTGTTATTTTAAAAACCATTAGTTGAAAAACTATGAAAAATACAGTATAAGGTATTTTTTTGGAAAAAATCAACAAAAAAACAGATCACACATTAAAATCCCATTACAATTAATTTCCAAAAGCCTCATGGAATAGGAATGTATTCTCTTGTCATCAAGCAAGTATGGGTAATTCTCTTATCATACCACATATGAATTATCCTTCATGGGAGCACTAGATTATTTCCATAGGCCAGGGCTGCCCAACTGGTGGCCCGGGGGCCGTATAAGGCCCCCCAGCCCCTTCCCTGCGCCCCCCTAAGCTTTTCAATAAAAAATAAAAATAAAGAATTAATTAAATAATAATATTTAAAAAAATTACCCACTTCCGGGTTTCGGAGCAAGTATCGCGAGACTACGGAAGCCACACGGGATTTCGCTCTCAACGCGAGATCACGCCTGCGTGAGAGCGAAACCCTGTGTGGCTTCCGTAGTCTCGCGATACTCCTGTTGCCGAAATCTCGGCTACTTAATCCCTGCGGCCCACGCAGACGCATTTGGACCTTCCCGGCTGCTGCCTCGGTCGGTCGTCGCCTCTGCTCGTGGTCCGGCTACTCCTGATCCTGCGCGTTTGGGAAGGTAGGCCAACCTTTATGTTATTATTATGTAATTGTGTATGGATGCCCCTTATGTATTCCCTCCCTGCAATTCCCCTTAGTAAAAGATTATATTTGATTGTATGGATGCCTCTTATGAATTGTAAGTAAATTGGAGCCGGGGGGGGGCGGGGGCAGAGCCGGGGGAGGGGTGGGGGCAGAGCTGGGGGAGGGGTGGGGCAGAGCCGGGGGCGGGGGTGGAGCTGGGAGCGGGGACAGACCCTTCGGCCCCCCAGGTCATCAGTGACCAGAATTCAGGCCCCTGGGCTGGCAGAAGTTGGACAGCCCTGCCATAGGCTATAACAATACTAAACAAGCATTCCCCCAGAGGAATTTAAAGAATCCTTCAGCCAATGTGGCTCCATATTACGCTGGCTGGATGAAGAAATCCAAAAAAGGAGTGAAATAGCAATTTTCCATTACACTTCTTTGACCCAGTTGTTATCATAATTATCATTAGCCTTTTTTAAAAAATGGAACTTCACACAATTGCATAAATTGGCAAGATTGGCATTTTTCTATTTATTAAAAAAAGAGGATATATGTTATCAATGTCCCTGAAGATTCACATCTTTGATTGACAAAGTTAATCCTTTCACTATGGTCTATAATGCCTGCAGCTTTCATAAACAGGTCTACTGGCCCCTTTAGATTTTTTTTTACAGAAGTAAAGTACATATGGATCAAGAGCAGATCAAGACATGACCCAAATTAATTGTGCCCAGTGGCACATCTATTACTATACACCATTGTTTGCTCTGCATTCTTCATGAGACTAATAGGCCAATTTTCACATGTCCAAAGATGAGTAACATGTGACCCACAGCCCTCCTGAAACCCACAAGATTTCCTTCTTTTCCTAGACACCCCACTCCAATATATCTCTGAAGTTTCCTGACCTCCAAAAATTAGAGAAATTCTATATATTTTAAACCAAAATAGACAAATATAATATAATAAAAGGTTGTATTTGTGTGTTGAGAGCCCATGTGTTACACTAATTTTATGATCTCCTAAGGTACAAAAACAGTCATACTTACATCATTTCTTTGGTTGAATAATTTTTTTGAGAATATTTATATAGAGTTCATTAAAAAACTAAAGTAAATTAAAGAATAACAGTTGTGCCAGGAGAAATGGTACACCCACAGTCATGAGCCAAATGAATGACCCTCATCACTTCACATATATCCATCCTTTCATGAAATGGAAAGGTATCTGGTATTAGAAACATTAAACATTAAAAAGAAATGGATAAATATTGCAGCTTCCCAAATCAAAAGAAAGACAGATTATAAAGCAAAATATCACTAAGTCTTCCTCTATGTCTTGTCTACGGAAGGAAAGTTTATATTGATTCTATATGTATGAAGCAATTTAGCATTGCAGTTTCTAAACAACAGTTCTGTGAATGGCCACTTGTGATAGTTAATTATCACAAGTATTATTTCTCTATGAAGGCAGTGCATATGATGACATCCATTCCACTATGTGTGGGTGTGTATATTCACATCTGTGACTCAGCCAAACCTTTCATGGGTCTCATGAAGTGGACTCCCACTCCAGAAATTGTATGCAATGATAAACATATGTGTTTTTGAAGTACCACAAAAACCCTTGTGAGAAAAGGCATTCCATCATTGCTTTCCTGCATGCGAGAAAAGTTATACAAAACTTACTTTTTTGGATAAATTCTTTCTGAGCTTTCAGCGGTGGTTTTGTATATTGTGTAAAGTTTTGGGCCATCTCATTTCAAGTGTGATTATTCCAACAAATTGGTCTCATTCAATTTAAATGTCTTCTCCTTTGATTAACTGACCTGAATGCCCAATATTTTGTTCCTGTTTGTCTATGTGGAGGAAAGGTTTTTTTTAAAAAGGTGGAATGCTGCCTTTGTGTTTACAGACATCCCTGCTGCTCTTTAGAACATATTGATAAGGCCTGGCTATAGGCTGTAGAGGCTGACAGACTTGAATCACAACTGTGATAACTACAAATTGGTGTTTCTTTCACTTACTCCATGAAGTAGACTTTTGTTTGTCAGTGACTATTATTGTCCCCATACAATGTTGTCTGTAGCACAATGCTCACTTTAAGATGGAGTGAAGTAAAGAAGGAAACTGCAGCAGACTTAAATCTTCTTCATACGGACCAAGACAATGGGATTTCTAAAGGCGAAGAACTGTTAAATCAACATCAGCCTCGATTTGCTTCAAAAAATCTATATAGGTTTTTAAATGCATTAGCTCCACAGTTTCATGAAATAAGCATTCCTGGTTTAAATCAAACACGCTATTAGTGAATTTCTGATACCAAGAGATGATTTTTCTCCCCTCCTTCCTGCACACCATCATGCCACACAGAAATCATCCTTGGAGGTTTTCCCAGACTTGGGGGGGGGGGGGGTGAAATTATGTGGGGAATTGGAAAATAATCCCTCTTCTCAGTGGTGTTGACTGAACTTTCTCCATCAGCAGAGAAAAAATCACTGAATCCTGATTGCTCTTCCCATTTGTATTGTCTTTAAAAGTTGCTGCTACTAACAAATACAATTATAGAGGCATATGGGTAGAATAAAACTGGCACAAAAGTATGCAGAAGTGCCTGCAGGTGTGTACTTGGAATGGAAAGAAACCATTAAGAAAAGTCAAGAGTAAAAAAAAAGCCTTCATGAATGTCCTGTTTTTTTTGGGGGGGGGAAGTTTGCATAGAAATAGTTGTCAAATAATAAACAGTAAATCAAAAAGTGGTGCTGTTTACGACAATTCACTCATGACAAATAGAAAAGGAATACAATAATCCCTCCTTGCCTGTGAGAACAAAGTTTATAAAAAAAGTTACATGTCCAGTGTTAGCACGCATGTCTTCTTCAAAGACAGCAGAACCAAGCTTGGGTACAAACAATCACAGCAGACTATTCACTTTGATTTTGTTTACACTCATCCCAGACTTTACATCATTTACTTAGTTTGCAAAATCAAAATAGGTTTGTATGCAATGCATCAATTCTCTTATGTTTTCTATTGTGGATGGGAAGAAAATTCTTAAACATATTGGGTGTAGCACAGCCAGGCTCGTTTGTGCCTGGAAGGCTGGGAAGTGGTCCCGGGGTTCCTTTAGCATTAGGGCCTGCAGCAGCTGAGATTGATTCAGAGGATGAGCTAGATGACTGGGGCGAAGCACAGGGCTCTCCAGATGGGCCTCGTTCAGTTGCAGAGAGCCTGGCATGGGATAATATGTTGTTTGGGAAAGCGATGAATCAGATCACCAGGTGGACATGGGAACCAGCGAAGATAGTTATGAACACCCGGGAGGGAGGAATTCGCAAGAGGATCGGAATGTAAACATGGCCGAACCCGAATGGGAAAGCGCTCGGGAGGAGAGCTCCCAAGATGATAGCGACACATCTGCTGAAAGGCAAGGTCGAACCTTTGATAGGAGACGGGACATAGAATCTACGAGGAGGGCTTGGTCTAGAGTGCTAGATCGGCCGAGGTCCGTGAGTGGAGATTGGAGACGCCGTAGCCTAGAGCGGCGAGGGCCTCGGCCGAAGGATTAAGTATAGGACCCGTGGGAATCCTTCCTCAGTTCTCCGGCCACGTCTTTCCTGACTAGGCGAAACGGAGTGCGACCACAAGCCTGTGGTGGTCATCAAGCCTTGCCTTGCTATTGCCTTGTTCCTGTGCCGCATGGGATTGCGGAGCCTTGTCCTTGTTTCCTGAACCGCATTGCATTGCGGATACTTGCCAAGCTTCAAGCCGTTTGCCAAGTTTACTTTGGACAATTTTGCTTATACCTTTTGGACTATTACTTATCTTTGGACTATATACTCTTTGAACTTGATTTTCTACTCAATAAACTAGTTAGCCTTCAGTACGTCTCTGTGTGTGTGTTTAAGGGGCCCGCCAGGTCCGTGATCGTGACATTGGGGGAAGTGGTTGAAAACATGGTTTTTCTGTGTGGATTAATCCTGATGAAAGGAGTCTTGGAGTGATAAGAATATCTGAAATTGGGGATTTAGTGTTACGAAATTCACATATGGTTTGTATAGAGAACAACATTTCTATGCAGGAAACATTTTTTCCAGGAAATAATATTTCTGAATGAAAATATTTCTGTGCAGAAAATGCATTTTCAGTGGGAAACAGCCATGTTGCATTTTGAACAGAGTAAGTTCTAAATTGAGAATAGTTTTTTGGGAGAAAAATAAATTGCTAAAATTACTCATTCCATCCTTTAAGAAGAAGCTTTATGAAGAACTGCACACATATAATGGCTTTATATAGGCAATGGCTTCCATATCAGTGAGATATTTTGTATCTTGAAGAGCTGCTCTCTCCAGGCAGTGAGAAATTCCCTTCAAGCAAGGATCCTATGTCTGTCCAGCACCTCAGAAAGTTTTGGGGGTACTAGCTGGTTTCAAAAAACTGGAGGGGTGGGTTGGAAGCCACATCAAGAGATGTAACTGTCACAATAGATTCTGTCTACATAGCTATTTCTCTGCATGTAGGATCTCAGCCACTGTGTGTGACATTGGGAGATGTTTGGGGGTAGCACAATGTTGCTGCAAACATGTGCTTTTGTGTGAGTGTGAAATCTCCTCTTGTTTTGCACTCATGTCCTTAAAGTTGATATCCTCCATTTGCTCCTTTTCTATAATATAAGCTGCTCTGGCTTTGGTAATTTTTACCCTCCACCACACCAATTCTAGAAGGTGCCAGCCATCACTGTATGCTTATTTGTAATAATTCAGAATAAATACTTAGACTTTTTATATTTTATGTATCCAAGCCTGAATCTGAGCTTGACCAACAATCAATTTCACATTATTAGCTTTGTAAATTTAAATAAACAAATACATTTATCAATTTATCAATTTTCACTTTATAGGAATTGATTTGTGCACCTACTATCATATAGAAAAAGCACTTGCTTTCAAAAATGATATAAACAAATTGGCCAATCCCTGCTCAGTGTTCCAATATTGCCTATTGGGAATATAAGAATGCTTCCTAGTTTTTTGTAAGAGTGTATTAATTGTAGAATTAATGGTTTAACACCACTTTAACCTCTAGGGCTTTGGGATCATGTGATTTGTATTCTTACAAAGTCTTTAACCTTCTCTGCCAAATAGTACTGTCTCACCAAACTACTACTCCCAGGATTCCATAATATTGAACCATGTAAGTTAAAGTGGAGCCAAACTGCATTAATTCTGCAGTGTAAATGCACCCTATGTTCAAAATGGAGTGAACTACTCAATTTGGCTGAAATTCTATAGACCCTAGAAGGACATACCATGGCACTCTGCCATGGAGTTGGAGTTCCACGGATAGAGGAAATTTTATTTCAGAAGTTTCCTTCATGCAAGGATAGAAACGTCTATCCTTCTTACCAGCCATGTAGCTGGGGGGGGGGCTTGAGGGGCTTTAGCCCCCCCCCAATCTCAGGTTGGTTGACGAGAAAGCCTTATTGGTACATTATTTATACTGTTACATTTATTTATATCATTATCTGCTCACCATGCTCAATATATCCCATATGCATTGGGGTATTGGGATAACGATAAAACAGGTTTGCTAGGGTAGATCCTCTCTCACTCAGACTCAGCCCCCCCCCCCCCCATAAAAGTCAGCTCCTGGCTACGGGCCTGCTTCTTACCATTCCTTAGCAGGAATGTTTCAGAGACATTAAGCTGGCATACCTTTTTTCCTTTCCGCTGGCAGAAATGTGAGATAGAAGGGGGGACAAGGAATCAGAATTAAACACAAGGAACTAAAAATATCCTGTATAATAACAATGTTCCTGAATTGAATTCTGTCTTGGGTATGAATAAAAGACAATTAAAAGACTGAATATTTTGGATAAATCCTTGAAGGGATCTACAATCAATTAGGATCTCAAAATTTTCTCCATATTCCCCTTTTTAAAAATTGAACATTTCAGAGCCAGATATTGAATCAAACTAAAGAATTATTTTTTTACTGAACTGCAATTTCTAGTACTGCCTATGGCAATATTAAACGAACACTATAATAGGGTTCCATTGGAAACTACATTATGTATTTGTAGTCAATGTCAGGTGGATTATGGTATACTAAATTGTCCTCTGTATAGTGACCCCAGAGATAGATTTGTGAGATCTTTCCCGACAAATAGAAGTGGAAACTACCTCACAGAATTGGTTCAGTTTTTTTCAGAGTGATTCCAATGATTACACAATGCATCAGATTGCTATGGAGACTCAAAGTATTAATATGATTTTAATATCTGTAGCTTTGAAATTAATCTATAACTTGAAATGTTTATTTATCCATTTAGCCATAACTTTGTTTACTTTCTTTTGCACTTTTATCTTGACTGTTCTGTTATTTTTTAAAAGCTGTTTATCACAACCTTTGGATAGCACAATACAGTATTGAACTTGAACTTGATAAAGATCAAGGTTTTGGAGTTTGCTCGTTCTTTGGCCCTGGATTCTATCTTCTGCTATTGAAAGATTGCTCTGTTAGTAACATTTTCATGGAGTCACAGAGCTGGAAGTGGCCACAATGGCCAGTCCAACCCCCTGCCATGCAGGGATACATAATCACAACACTCTTGACAGATGGCAATCCAGCCTCTATTTAAAAACCGTTAGAGAAGGAGACTCCACCATGTTCTAAGGCAGCATATAGATCAGGGGTGGGGTTTTTTTTGGATCAGGAGGAAATGAAAGAAAAATGGAGTCCCACCATCATGAAGTTGTGTATGTTGTAAGAGATGCATAGATCACATTACCCAAGTCTCCCAAGAGAGCCAAATAAGACCAAAATAGGGATAATGACTTCCAGGGACAAAGACTGGGGGAAAAGAGACTGTTTTGCCTTGATAAATAGAGAGAGTTGATATGGGTGCTCTTCCTGGTTTTCCACTAGATATATTATCAATGTACAATGTACCTAATCTTTCCTTTAAAAAAGAAGAAGAAGGCTACTCTTCACACCAGAAATACACATCTAACAAGACATTTACTGTAGGAGTTTTGACAAAGAACATTGATATGTTGCAAATTATGAATCTGTGGGGATTATATGATCGTCCAAATATTGGACTTCAATATTGGACTAGCATTCCTCACCATTGGCTATGGTGGCTACAACTACTTGAATCTGCAGTTCAGTAACATCAATCACACTTTGCCTGCTGTAGAAGAATAGACTGTTCATTAATGGGATCAGAAATTGCCAAGTATATCTCTAAAAACGTGATGGCAAAGTCAAACCAGATACATTGGAGAATGGTCTACTTTGTCAACATGTATTATACAAATGGAATTTCACAATGTGGTGGACACTCATTTCTCTGTCAATTGAAAATTTCATCATTCTCAGTTCAGTACCCAGCACCATGTATCTAAGTGCCTTCTTGGAGAGAGAAAAAGAAGGCAAGGAAGGTATTGAGAACAGCATGGACATTTTATCTTATAATGGCAATTTTTACAGCTGTATATTAAAACTTGAAACACTAGCAAAATAAGTGCTTATAATGAATCAATCTACCACCACATGAATGCGATGTCACACTTTATGACAGCAAACAGAATGGGTTATGTCAACAGAGGAGGCAGATAGACCAATCCTGCCACATTTTGCCTTGACTTTCAAATGACCTCCTCATCAATGTACCATAAAGAAAGGAAGAGAGTGCCTGCACTGAAATGGAGGCTGAGCTTTTATTCTGACAATGCCTCTTAGAAACATATTAACTTTGCCTTTATTCTCATTCCATTTGAATGGGAGTCATTCACTGTAATATATTTGTTACCACATATTTGATTTAAGATAATTAATTCCCTGACAGCTTCACAAATGAATAAAACAGAATAAAATGTCTTCTATAATGAATGTATCACAATCTATTTTCCTTCCTTTTTCTAAAAGAAATCTTGGTAAAGTCATTTAAAAAGTGACACACCTCACATTAGTTCTGTGCATTTTTTAGGTCAATATATAACTATTTCTTTTTAAGGACAATAGGATGGCAATACAATAAGATATAAATGGAAGAGGTACTTTTAATATTAATGTCCCCTTTCCTCAAAATTATTTTGCATCGTTCCTTCTATCAAGCCCATTTAATAAATATGGAGTTCCATTTATGGGATGAAAATTTTAATGCCTTTTTCTGTAGTCTACAAAACATACTTGGGGGAAAAACCAGCTTGTCAAATCAGAAGTTTCAGTAACTTCCCTAGTACTTCCCTAGGTACTTCAGTACCTTAAATTTCCTCCTTATATAAAAAAAAGTACAGTGTGTTGTTGGGTTCAACAAACTTTAAATACAAGTGATAGGGAATTTGCTTGTATCTTTTCTAATGTATTGTAAGATCCATGAACCTTGTGTACATGGACATACATATAAACATGTATAAAGGGCTTCTAAACACACATACATGTGCACATGGAAGGAAAAATCCTCATCTGCCCAAGATCTTACTATTTTCATGGAAAAGCTCTATTGTACATGCCCTGTAGGTCTTTAGGACATTTTCAGTTTGGTCTTTTTCCATTTAAGTAAGAGGACCTTGGGCAAATCAGAATTCTGGAGCTTATAGTTGAAGAAGGTATTTAAGCCGCTCAGCCAGAGAAGTCCTGGGCCTCACTAAACTATAAACCCCAGAATTCTGCAGGAGACAGAAACCAGATTTAAAGCGGATCCATGCTTTGGTGTGATGAGGCTGTCACTCCCTTGATAATGCAACTGCCAAGTCCCAGGGAATTTTGTTCCTATGTGAATTTATAAAGTGATTTAATCGCAAATTTAGACTTGATAAATGACATGATCAACAGACATGATCTGGACTTCAACAACACCTAGGTATAATATTTCAAAAGACTACTTTTGCTTTTTGTTGTTGCTGGCTTTTATGAAGAGCAGGGAAAGGATTCTTTCCTCTCCATGAAATGTTGTCTGCCAATTAACATAATTGCTCCCCATTTTAATTCAATAATTATGTGCTATTTTGAACCAGTAATTCAACTAGTTCAGTATAATGGATTCAATCTGTAAATCTGTAGCTAATTTAGGTGAGAAAAACTATACTGCAATTTTACTGCCACTGTAGCTAACTAAAAATTCTATCAGATATAAGTAGCCTGGAATAATTTTGCAGCTTCACAATAATATCATGTATCTGGGCTGGAATACATATAAAATAAAGCACTGTGTATGGCCATATACCATTTTGTCACACTGATTTCTCACAAATGAAAATTCCTGCAAGGCTTGAGGTATTGGTTAAATATTCATTCAAAGTAGACCTCATCAAGAAGTGCTAATGTTGGTAATGCTTGCCTATCTGAAGTCTGATTAAAAGGATTTTGAGATACAGAAGACCCCCGAAAAGCTATAAATTGACCCCAACTGCTCATCTGAGAAATGTGTTGAGTCATGATGATAAAAGAAAATCATACTATTCCCATTCTCTCTAACCATCCTCACTTGCTTTCCTAACATGAAAAAATAGAAACAGAGAACTTCCCTTACATACAAGTAGGGATCCTGATTTGATAGGGTTCCTGACAATATGCCAATGATTCATACATGAAGGAACCTTTCCTTTGCAAACACATTACTCTCACATTTCAGGAAAGCAATAATATTGGAGAAAGAGAAAATAACATAATTCATACTTTGATTCAATCTGCTTTCAAAATCAATGAAGAGGGCTAACCCAGAAGAAAATCAAGTAAGCATTGACATATGCAAAAGTTACAGGGCATTGGCACAAAAACAACAGAACCTAGCTAGATCAAACCCATGCTTGGCAAATATTTTAGATTTTCCCAGCCAGTATGGCTGAAATGTACCAAGTTATTCCAGGATCCTTTTTCCTAAAAACATGAAATAGCCTTCTCCTAGAGGTGTTCTACAGCCATTGGTTTTTATATAGCCATCCTCATCACTTTAGTTATAAGACTTTTTAAAAAATGGTGTCCATTAGCTGTCAAAAATCAGCATCTTGCCTGTCAACAGAAGGAACACCTGAGGCAAAATGTAGGTCTGTGATTCTGGCATCATCACTTTTCTTCTGTATGATTTTTTAAATCTTATTTTTAATCAGTCATTTCCAAATATTTTTTCCAAAGTGTATGGTAGGGGAAGGGGTAGGGTGTTCGTATTAGTGTTAGTAATGTTATGGAAAATGGACTATGGATAGGCTTCCGATTGTGTTGTGCTCGCTGAATTTGACAGCCAGTAGTACTTTTTATTAATGCACTTTTTATTTTAAAGTAATTTAAAAATACATTTACTGTTTTATTTATATGTAATTACTGTATGTATTATTTATATGTAATGGTATCGAATTGTGCCAGATGTAAGCCATCCTGAGTCGTCCCCACATCCCCCCCGGTTGAGAAGGGCAGAGTACAAATGTTTGAAATAAATAAATAAATAAATAATAAAAATTGTCGACATAGAGGAAAACGGTATGAAAGGCAAGGGAGAAAGCATTACATAACATTTTTTTGTGTTACATCCAATTCTTAGTCTCTATTACTCTAACACCCATTACTTGAAATACTAAAGCTTTGAAAAGTTTGATATATCCTCCAGTCTATATCAAAGAGATGAATATTATTATTCTCTATTTAAACCCTAATAATAGGTTTGGGTCCAAATCAGTTTGGACAAAAATGACTTGTAATAGTCAGTTGTCCGTTTCATATAATCTCTGAAAACAGAACAGGGGGAGCCGAAAATTCCAGAAAAACTGATTAAGACAGCCAGCTTTAAGTGGCTGCAGAGAGGATACAGTTAAGTCTGCAATATACCTAAGGCAGGAGAAAATGGGATTATTGCAGCATCTTTATCTCCCTCCCCCGGCAGCAGCAGTGTCCATCCATTTCTTTTTGGCAAGTTTCCCAGGCTCCTCCTCCAAAGAGGGCCCTGCTGGAAACCCACTCTCCCAGCAGCAATTGCATGAGGTGGGCATTGAAAAGTCTCTGAGTTCCTCTCAGAACATGATGGGAGTTGAAGTTCTCTTTTTCTGTTAGCCAATAAAAAGCCTGGTTGTGTCCATGTTCTGATTGGCTGAGAACAGACACAACACTAAAAAATCAGTAGATTAATGAATTGTTTTGAAACTTGGTAGGCCTGCAGCTGTAAATGGGATCTAAAACTGAGATAGGTTTCATGCAGATAGGCCTTAAAATGACTGAGGATTGAGCATTTAAAGTTTTCCATTTTAGCCAATGGACTGAATTTTTGCTGAATTAAAACGGCAACATCCCCTCCTGATTCAAGTAACTTCTCAGTAAACAGCACGAGGAGTCAGCTGACAATGGACCTCAAAATGGCATGCGTTTTGGCCGAATTGCACACCTCTACCTAATAAGCTTATCTTCTTAAACCTTATTCTTCTGTTTCCTGTATTGTTCATATTTCTTATCTTCTCCATTTTTTCTTAAAAGTTTTTCTTGATTGTTCCCATAAGATTATTTCTTTTAACTCTCTTGTTCAAATTTGTTTATTACCAAACTGAGATAAAAAAATTAAATCGATCATTTTGTTAGTAAGTTAGTATTTATGTGTAAAAAAATTACTATATATCATTCTTCCCCTTTTCTTCTACACAAACTTGATACATTTCTATACAAATAGTCCAGATTTATTTAGCAGATACTATCCATAGTATTTCAGATCTGTTTTTATCAAGTCCTCCATTTGCCATTTAACAGCCACTGTAGTCACTTCTTTGAGCTTTTTATTTCCTGTAACACATTCAAAGTTGGCATTAAAGGTCCGATCCAACTGTATCTCCTAAAGTCCTTTAACAATATTTCAATTTAACATCCTCATTCAACTCCAGATCTCTTCCATAGTACACTCCCCCTGAAATAATGTGCAGTCTGGGGGTTATTGTAAACTCCACTGTAAACCTGGAAGGTCAGGTGGCGGCGGTGACTAGATTGGCCTTCGCACAGTTAAAGCTTCTTCATCCATTCCTGTGCCAGTTCCTGCAGACATCAGACCTGGCCTCAGTGGTGCATGAGTTGGTTGCTAACTTCAGGGAGTGTACTATGCCTATCCTGAAGAAGTTCCATTGGCTGCCTGACCAGTTCTGGGCTCAAATCAAAGTGCTTTGGTCCAGCCTACCTGGAGCACCATGTCCCCTGATACAATCCAGGGTGCAAACTTAGATATAGCAGGGAAACACGAATTGTCACACGAGCCCCCACCAGTATGTGATTATACTTAATGAGAGAAGACTCCTTCTCAGTTGCTGCTCCAGCACTCTAGAACTAGCTTCTGGTAGAATTAAGAGCTGCTTCATATCTTCTCAGCTTTAGGGAGACAGTCAAGACCTTTCTATTTAATAAGGCCTTTAACTGAAGACGGGGAGGATATCAGGGATTTTAATATTTGTGCATAGAGGGGCATACATAGGGAGGAAGCTATTACTTTTATCTTATTTTATGGATTTACCTTTTATGTATCTCTGTTTGATGGATGTTTTATGTTGGTATGCTGTAATACACCTTGGGTCCATGCTGTGAAGAAAGACAGAGTAGAAATACCCTAAATAAATAAATAAATAAATAAATAGTATTTACCAGTTTAATTTGAGGCTTCTCTTATTCCTACTGTGCTTTTTGTCACTGAATTTCTGTCTGGGGTCTATACTGCAGTTGTTCCCTTTGGATGTGTTAGTTCCTCCTATTTTTTTTCCTTCTTATTTGGCTCCTTTTTATCTTGCTGTTGCATTTTTGATTGCTCTTCTTCAGAAACTAGATAAATAACGACCTGTATAAATATAATAATAATAAATTTAGTCCAGTTTGTATTCTGTCCCTTTTCCTTTTGATTGATCATTTTTGTCAAATTAAATGTTTGGACTTGAGAGATATGAGAGCACTGCCCTCCCCCTCTATTTCTTTTTTCCCTTCTTTCTCTCTCTCTTCTTTTTTTTTTAGGGGGGGCTATTAGAAGCTGTATTTCTGCAAGCTTTCGGACAGCTGTCTATTTATATACAGGTTACAGTGCTTAGAATATGTTTATAGAAGAATATTTATAATGTAGGACATGTGCTATGATTTGCTGATTGAATTCAAGGTCACTCTCAGAAGTCTTCCTTACTCTTTTCTCTTCAGTCAAGCAAATTACAAGTCATTATTGCATAAAATTTAGATTTATAATTATTTCTTAACAAAAGAGACTATACTTTGCCTTTCTGTAGTGTTCCAGCTTAGTGGCCATAGACAAACCCCGGGGGCTCCAGCTGATCAGGGTCAGATTGGGGATGGAGGGTGGCCAGATGGGTATGGGTCTGCAGATGAAGAATTAGCCTGAAATGATGGATGGTTACATGGGTATGGGCCTGAAAATGGGGATAATGATGACTCCATGGAAGTTAGTTCTGAATTAGACAGTGAGAGGCCCAGCGACCTTGATTCTCACGAGAACTTCTCCACTCCCTTGCCAGGCAAGCATTCTGAGGATAGGGAGGGCTGAGTTTCCCAGCATGATAGCACTGCACCAGGGCCGCTAATGAGCAGGAATTTGACAGGAGGGCTAGCATCAGATCCTCCCGGAGAGATTGGAGTTTGAGGAAGGGGGTGCATTGGTCACATAGAAGTCAGTTCTCTTTATTAGATTGTGGTCAGGTCATTCTAGTCAGACCTGAAGCTACGTCCAGCTTGGAAGGACTTGGGTCCTGGGTTTCAACTTCTTGTCGACCGCAGGAGCGGTTTGCTTTTCCATGGGATTTATGCCAGCTTTCACTACCACCGTTTTGGAACTATTCTGAGTTACCTTTTGCCTTGGATTTGAATTGCCTTGCATCTTTCTACTTTTGGACTATTTCTTGTTCTAAATAAAAGTACATTTATAGCATCTGCCTGGTGTGTGTGTTCTAGGAGGGGACTGCCGCGATCTGAGGTGCAACACTTTTTGTTTTAAAAATTAAACTATCTCATCTTTTTATTCTCCTCTTTCTTCTTTTCCATTGTTTACTTTTGTGAACAGACTCACTCACTTTTCAGCCATTTATTAATTTCAACTCTCTTTTGTCTACCTGTTGGATACTCTTATTTCATGGGTAATGGGATAGCAGTCCTTGACTCATTAAATCATTCTTATCAGGTACTTGCTAGTAGTTAGGAGTTTGTTGTTTCTTCTCTGTTCCCTCCTCTAAGAACATAAGAACATAAGAAGAGCCATGCTGAATCGGACCTCAGCCCATCTAGTCCAGCATTCTGTATCACACAGTGGCCCACCAGTTGTACACGGGGATCTCGAGCAGAAGGGAGGGCAAAACCCTCACCTGCTCCCGACTCCCCCACAACCAGTACCCAGGGAAATCCTGCCTACCTCAACCAACCCGAGGTGGCACTTGAATGTCCTTTTCAGTAACTACCGATACACTTGGTATCCATGAATCTGTCTAATCCTGCCTTGAAGTTGTTCAGGCTGACAGCTGTCACAACCTCTTCTGGAAGTGAGTTCCATAACCCAATGACCCTCTGGGTGAAGAAATATTTCCCTTTATTAGTCCTAATTTTCCTACCTTGAGCTTCAGGAGTGCCCTCTAGTCCTAGTGTTTTGTGACAAAGAAAATAATTTTCTTTATTCACCTTTTCTATCCCATGCATGATTTTATACACTTCGATCAAGTCACCTCTTAAACGCCGTCTTTCAAGGCTGAAAAGACCAAGGCGTTGCAACCTGGTTTCATAAGGAAGCCGCTCCATCCCTTGGATCATTCTTGTTGCCCTTTTCTGTACCTTTTCCAGTTCCGTTATATCCTTCTTAAGGTGCGGAGACCAGAATTGTACACAGTACTCCAAATGTGGCCTTACCATCGATTTGTAGAGAGGTAATACAACATTTGCTGACCTATTTTCGATTCCCTTTCTGATCATGCCTAGCATAGAATTTGCTTTTTTCACTGCTGCTGCGCACTGGGTTGACATCTTCATTGAGCTGTCCACCAAAACCCCAAGATCCCTTTCCTGGTTTGTCTCGGNAAGCTTTGACCCCATCAATTTGTAGGTGTAGTTGGGGTTCTTTGCCCCGATGTGCATGACTTTACACTTGTTTAGGTTAAAATGCATTTGCCACTTTGTTGCCCATTCACTCAATTTCAAGAGATCTTTCTGGAGCTCTTTACAATCAGTTTCATTTTTAACTACCCTGAACAATTTAGTATCGTCTGCAAACTTTGCTACCTCAGAATTCACTCCTACATCCAGATCATTAATGAATAAATTAAAAAGTAACGGACCCAAAACTGAACCTTGGGGTACGCCACTTCTCACCTCTTTCCACCCAGAGAAATGTCTGTTTATTACCACCCTTTGTTTCCTACAGTTTAGCCAGGTTCCAATCCAGGACAAGACCTGTCCTCTGATTCCATGGCTGAAGAGCTTATTTAGGAGCCTTTGGTGAGGGACTTTGTCAAAAGCCTTTTGAAAGTCAAGGTAAACAATATCAATTGGGTCCCCTTTATCTATGTGTTTATTTACACCCTCAAAGAATTCTAACAAGTTAGTAAGACATGATTTGCCTTTGCAGAAACCATGTTGATTTTCTTTCAGCAATGCCTGTTCTTCTATGTGCCTAGTAATTTTTCTTTAATAATGGTTTCCATCACTTTGCCTGGAACTGAGGTTAAACTGACTGATCTATAATTTCCTGGATCACCTCTGGATCCTTTCTTGAAGATCGGTGTTACATTTGCCTCCCTCCAGTCCTCGGGTACAGTGCCTGATCTTAGAGAAAGGTTATATATCTTAGCTAGAAGTTCAGCAATTTCACACTTGAGTTCCTTAAGAACTCTGGGGTGGATGCCGTCTGACCTGGTGATTTGTTGACATTTAGTTTAGTAAGGCATGTGAGAACATCCTCCTTGTTTATCTCTATCTGTTTTAATTCTTTTAATTCCCTCCCTGAAAAAACTGACTCAGCTGCAGGCATATGTTGTCTGTCCTCCTGTGTGAAAAGGAGGCAAAGAAGTCATTTAGCCGCTCAGCAATCTCCTTGTCTTCACTGATTTTCCCTTTCTGACCATTGTCGTCGAGTGGCCCAACTGCTTTTCTAGTTGGGTTCCTGCTTCTGATGTACTTAAAGAAGTTTTGTTGTTTTTTTTTAAATATTCTTTGCTATGTGTGCCTCAAAATCTCTCTTGGCTTTCCTGACTGTTGCTTTGCATTTAGTTTAGAACATAAGAACATAAGAAGAGCCATGCTGAATCGGACCTCAGCCCATCTAGTCCAGCATTCTGTATCACACAGTGGCCCACCAGTTGTACACGGGGATCTTGAGGAGAAGGGAGGGCAAAACCCTGACCTGCTCCCGACCCCCCACAACCAGTACCCAGGGAAATCCTGTCTACCTCAACCAACCCGAGGTGGCACTTGAATGTCCTTTTCAGTAACTACCGATACACTTGGTATCCATGAATCTGTCTAATTCTGCCTTGAAGTTGTTCAGGCTGACAGCTGTCACAACCTCTTCTGGAAGTGAGTTTCATAACCCAATGACCCTCTGGGTGAAGAAATATTTCCCTTTATTAGTCCTAATTTTCCTACCTTGGAGCTTCAGGGAGTGCCCTCTAGTCCTAGTGTTTTGTGACAAAGAAAACAGTTTTTCTTTATTCACCTTTTCTATCCCATGCATGATTTTATACACTTCGATCAAGTCACCTCTTAAACGCCGTCTTTCAAGGCTGAAAGACCTCTTTCCTCCTCCTTCTCTATTCATTTAAATTACTTTTATTTTCCAGGGGACCTTGAGGGGAGTTGGATAATTAATTTGGGGAGTTGGGTTGGTCGATCAATTGTTAATTTATAGCTAAAACCAGCTCCTTTTTCTCCCTCAGCAGTGTTTATTCCAGGGAGGCTGTAACCCTATGGGAGACTTCCCCAGATAGGAAGAATATGGGTCACCTGTCATGGTATTTGAAAATGTTGGCCTCAAATTCATTGAGTTTCTCTGAATGCCAACTGCATTTTCCTTAAGTATTGGTTTCAAATTGACTTGCCAGACTTTGTTTTGTCTGCCTTAACATAAATTCATAGAGTTTAAATGCATTATTTCTATTTTGTGCCTTTATTTTTGCAATTCAACAAATTATGCAGCTTTCCCCATTTGATTAAAGTGTATTTCTACATTTCTACATCTTTTGCAATGAAGTGCATGTTAGCCATTCTCATTTTTAAAACTGCACACTGTTTTAACGTATTCCATTTTTCGGAAATGCCCTATATGTATTGTATATGCTAACAACAAAGTGCACACTTTCTGGAAACAACTCTTGAAAAATGCTTCTTGCTTTGTGACAATTGATTTCAATTGAGTTATCTCCATATTTAGACCAAATCACATCTTACAAGATTTCTGGCATCAGAATTCTTGTGATAGTTGGCTTACAAGCCATAAACTGATCTTCTATTGGTTTCTTTCTGGTTGACCTGTTCACATCATACAATCATAGCACTGAAATTCCACTTTAACTGTCATGGCAACAACGTATGGAATTCTGGGAGTTTCAGTTTAGCAATTGGTATTTTGAATTCTCAGCCAGAGGGCTCTGGTGGCTTACCCATAATTCCAAAGTATGTGGCCTTGACAGTTAGAATGGTTGCTGCAGAAGCCCATCCCCACTGTTCCATATCAAGAGAAGAAAGATCTCTGTCACTTCTTTGATTCTTCTTTAATTTATTGACTCTTTTCCAACACAATCCCATACAAAGCTGCTCAGAGGTAAACTCCAGTGGGACTCAGAGGTTTATAGCACTTAAGCATTATAGGATTGTTTTGGTTTCCTGCAATCAGTTTTTCAATTTATTGATTTCTCCAACAGCAAAGATCTGAAGATTTCAGACTCTCCAATCAAAATAAAAAAAGTGTCAGCTCCTTTCTTTCATTGACTAAATGCACTCTTTTTATTGTATCACAATTCCTGCAATCTAAAAATATAAAAGGGACGGTTAAAAACTGTTGAAAGGAGGTTTTGTAGTGTCCTAAACATTCTAAAATTACAGTGCATCTGGACAACTTTGCCAATACTGCTCCCAGGGTTCAAATGGTTTTGGCTTGCTGCATTTTTCTTTATACTTGTCAGATAAAATATTATGGTATAGTTTGAGAAGTGTTCATGTGAATACTTAATAGGATGAGTTCCCTAGGGAGAGTATAACAGTAATTTCAAAGCTGTATAAAATGCCTTTAATACTTGGACATGCCTATGTGAAAAGACCCAATAACATTTTAAAATGAATGCTGTATTAAACTCATTGTCACCTGAGTAAGTCACATGAGAAAAAGCCAAAATGTATACTAAACAGAGAAAAATCATTATTATTAAATATTAGGGAAATGCAAAATTATCATTAGCCCTCGTAAGTCAGATCAAATTTGGTAAATTTGTACTTACGATATGATATCCAATACTTGGGCATGGCTTGCACCAAAAACTTGAGAATCAAAACTTACTGAATCCTTTTTTGTTTGAATTTTGTAAACCTCGGAAGCCTCCCAAAGTCAGTTTCATTTTCAGCACAAGCAAACATAGCATAGTAAATGTATTTATTTATTTATTTAAAACTTTTGTATCCCATTCTTCTCACCTCTGCAGAGGGGCTCAGACCAGCAGACAGCAAGAATTCAATGCTAACATTAAAATCTAAAACGTCATGAATAACAATAAAATCACCAATATATATAAAATAAATTTAGCTGTGCAAAAGCTCCCCTGGCCATCGCTGAGACCTGGGGTTCCAGGCTCAGCAATGAGTCCAGGATCACTCCCAGACAGCGAACCTGTGCCTTCAGGGGGAGTATAACCCTGTCAAGCATAGGCTGTAACCCTATGCCCTGTTTGGCCTTACGACTGACCAAGAGTACCTCTGTCTTGTCTGGATTTAGTTTCGATCTGTTAGCCGTCATCCAGTCCATTAAAGTGGCCAAGCGCTGGTTCAGGACTTGAACAGCCTCCTTAGTAGCAGGGGGAAGGAGTGACAGAGTTGTACATCATCTGCGTACAGATGACACCGCACCCCGAAACTCCGGATGATCTCTCCCAGCGGCTTCATGTATATATTAAATAGCATAGTGGATAGTACTGAGCCCTGCAGGAGTCCACAGTACAATGGCTGTGGGTCCGAGCAGGAGTCCCCCAACACCTTCTGCGATCGACCCTCGAGGAAGGACTGGAGCCACTGCAAGGCAGTACCTCCAAGGCCCATTCCTGTGAGGTGTCTCAGAAGGATACCATTATCAACAATATTGAAGGCCGATGAGAGGTCCAGCAGAACCAATAGGGACACACTCCCCCTGTCCAAGACTGTCTCAGTACCATGTCCCGGCTTAAAACCAGACTATGCCAGATCTAGATAATCAGTGTCTACCAAGAATTCCTGGAGTTGTGAGGCCACCACACATTCCAGGACTTTGCCCAAATAGGGGAGAATAGAAACTGGCCGATAGTTGACGAATTGAGTGGGGTCCAGTGATGTTTTTTCAACAGTGGTTTTATAGCAGCTTGTTTTAGGCTGGCTGGAATGTTGCCTTCCTGAAGGGAGGCATTAACCACCACCTTAACCCACTTGGCCAAACCCCCTCTGGCTTCCTTTATCAGCCAGGATGGGCAGGGGTCTAGGATGCATGTGGTTGCTCTCGCCTCTCCAAGAACCTTGTCCACATCTTCGAGCTGCACAGATTGAAATGAATCCATCAAAACCGGACAAGCAGGTCCCAAAGGGGACTTGGGGCGGCTAATATGAGGCCAAGCCCAAAAAGCAATAAACACAGTTGTTATTGTTCTGGGGGACTTCAATGTCCACGCCGATGCAGCTCCTCTGCAGCCACGGACCTAATATCGACCATGGCGACATTGGGCCTCTCTTGTGTAACTCGGGGACCCACACACTCGGCCGGACACACCGATTTGGTGTTCGGTGCAGGGGTTCAAGTGACCTAGCCTCCGTAATAGAGGTTCCATGGTCGGACCACTGTGCTCTAAGGATCCGGCTGAGCAACCGCCCCTCCATGCAAGGGCGCCGAACGGATTTTTGTTCGCCCAAGGAGACTTATGGAACCCGAAAGGTTCCTGAATGCTCTTAAGGGATCTGGAGTCTACCAGCGTTTCAGTCGAGGAGCTTGCCCGGACTTGGAACACCTCACTAGCCAGAGCCCTCGACGAGATTGTTCCCAGGCGTCCTCTCCGACTCGCAACCATCGGTCCCCCCTGGTATACAGGGGACCTCAGGACCACGAAGCGGGAACGGAGACGACTTGAGCGCGCGGGGCGGAAGCCCCGTGCCGCAGCCTCAGCATCAGCCTATAAGCTATTACAGGAGACTTATGAGCAGGCTGTCAAGGCAACCAAAAATGAATACTTCTCCGCCTTGATAGCGTCTGCAAGCTCACGCCCGGCCCAATTGTTTAAGGTAATTCGGTCCCTGACGACGGTCCCTACTGTCCCAAAAAAAAATAGTGATCAGGCCCTCACTGCCGGTGCTTTTCAGAGCTTTTTTGCAGACAAGATACTGAGCCTCCGCCGGGACCTCCCCGCCACAGTTGATACAGCAAAAGAGCTTGAGACTCCGTGTCCCTCCGCCGGCCCACCGACCGGCTTCGCCACTGGACGCAGATGCTGTTGACAAGATAGTGACTGCAGCCTCCGCCCCTACCACCTGCTCCTCGACCCGTGCCCTCCTGGCTTGTTAGATCTTGCTTGAGGGGCCACGTGGGCCTCTGTTGAAGATCATTAATAGCTCCCTTGAGCAAGGGGTTTTTCCAGAGTGCTTGAAAGAGGCGGTGGTGGCTCCATTACTGAAAAACCATCATTGACCTCTAATCCCCTCCAACTACCGCCCGGTGTCGAATCTTCCGTACCTGGGCAAGGTAGTTGAGAGGGCAGTAATGGAGCAGTTGCAGTCCTTCTTGATGATGCAACATGGCTCGACCCTTCCAGTCCGGCTCCGCTCCGGCACGGGACGGAGACGGTTCTGGTCTCCATCACAGACCAACTCCGCTGCCAGCTCGACCAAGGCGGGTCTGCGCTGCTCGTGTTATTGGACCTCACGGCAGCGTTTGACACGGTCGACCACAATCTTTTGATCCACCGCTGGCCATGGCCGGAGTGAGGGGGACAGCCCTCAAATGGCTGACCTCCTTCCTCCGCCAGCGGTCTCAGCGTGTGAGGAGGGGTGGGGTGGTCTCCGAGGGTTCCCACTGACGTGTGGGGTCCTCAGGGGCCATCCTTTCCCCCTCTGTTATTTAACATCTACATGCAGCCGCTTGCACAGCTGGTGCGGAGTTATGGGCTGACCTGTCACCAATATGCCGATGACACTCAGTTCATTCTGAGGATGGGGGGCAGGCCGGAGTCCGTCCCCGATAATTTCCAGCATTGCCTTGAAGCCGCTACTGGATGGCTGCGAGCCAGTAGGTTGAGGGTGAATCCGCGAAGACGGAGATCTTGTGGCTGGGCCACCCGGGCGGATGGGTGCCCGCTCCGACCTGACGGTGCGGCACTACAACCAGCCGTTAGTGAGAAGCCTCGGCGTCCATTTGACGCTCAGCTGACCATGGAGACCCAGGTCTCCATGGCCAGCAAGGCTGCCTTTTTCCACCTCCGCCAGGCGAGGAGGTTGGCCCCTATCTCTCCCCGGAATGACCTAGCCACGGTGATCCAAGCCACGGTCATCTCGAGGCTGACTACTGTAACGCGCCACGCTGGCCTGCCTATGTCGCCGATCCGAAGCCTGCTGGTGCAGAACACCGCCGCCCGGCTCCTGTCTGGGGCTCCAGCAGGTAGCCGAATAACCCAATCTTGCGGGATCTGCACTGGCTGCCTATCGAGCACCGGGTCGCCTTCAAAGTGCTGGTTCTACCTTTAAGGCCATTCACGGCCTGGGGCCAGCGTATCTGAGGGACCGTCTTGCCCTATATTGCCCACCGAGATCACTGCGGTCAGAAGAGACCAACTTGTTGGCAGTTCCATCGGCCAAATCAGCCCGGTTGACATCTACCGGAGGGCGCTTCTCGGTGATAGCTCCTACGCTATGGAACGCCTCCCTGCTGAGACCAGAGTCTGAGGAACCTACTCCTCAGGCGGCCTGCAAAACCCATCTGTTTAGGCAGGCCTTTGGGGAGTAGGCCCATATATCGCTGCTATGTTAAGCTGTTGTTTTAATCTGCCACTTTTAATCTGTTTTAATCGCTTTAATTGTATTACTGTTTTAGTTCTATTAATTGTACTCTATGCCTTTGTACTGTTTCCTGGCGCTGAGCCAGTAGTATGTAAGTCGCGAGCGAGCCCCGGGAGTCGGGCGGCAAAAAAAAAAAAAAAAAAAAAATCGCAATAAATAAATAAATAAATAAATAAATAATAAAACAGCAAAAGAAAAAAACCCCAAAATCATACAAAATATATAAAATAACAAATAAGATAAACAATATAACAGCACATAATAAAAACTGCACAGCGGGAGGCCAGATGTCTAGGGATAAAATGTTAGAAGGTTAAAACCCTGGGTGTGATAGGGACCAAAGGTGTATTTGTAGAAAATGGAGCCCAAAAAAGGAGGAACAGTGAGATTTAATCTTTATAGAGGGGGAGCTGTTTCTCAAGAGGGCGATTTGGAGGTAGGAGCAAATGATGGATTGAATGGTCATTCTCC
>JARBWK010000006.1:82179663-82365690 GCA_030556195.1 Anolis apletophallus | reverse complement strand
ACAACAAACATTCAATGTCATTTGTATAGCTGTACACAGCACACAGACAGAACAGAAGGAGTTTTTTTGTGTCGTGCCACAGGCGGTGCTGTTGCTCCATCCTCTATGACGAAGAGCTGTCAGGACTTCCGCATTCCAGCACTTTCCGATCTTCTCTTTCTCCACGGAATTGTAACAACCTCCCCCGCTTCTTGGCGGTACCTAATTTTTCTAATTACAGCTAAAGCTGTTTTCGAACTGCTTAGGTAAACAGTGGGCAGAGCTGATGGTTGGCTGCCCACGCCAACCCGGGGTTCGAACTTGCAACCTTTCGGTTGATAGATCTTTAGCTGCTGATTATTTAACAGCTGTGCTAAGCCTCCGGCCCTTTTATTCAGGAGTCCTTTTATTCAGAACTTTCAGAGTCAACAGTTAATGTAGCTTTAGCTGCAGCCAGAATCTCATTGTTTAAGAAGACAACTAATGTCCTTCACTGAAAAGGCCTTAAATGTAGACTGTTATACTGGAAATGCTAATTTCCCATCTCTGCATCTACACTCTGTCTCGCTCAGCCTTATAAACCTCCCTTAAAATCCTATTAAACAAAGCAGTAAAATGAAAATAAAAAGTAGAGTAAAAGCCCTCATGCTCAACTGTAGATATGACTTTTATTAACATTCTGAAGTTATTTTCAGTGTTACGCAAAACTTCTCAGAAGTTTTAGCCCTTCAGATCTACTGAAGAAATTTTTTCTCCCAGTAAAGATGAGAGGGCAGAGTACTTTAGCTGTATTTTTCATTGCCTACGAAACATTTTTATTGAATTTTTTTTTCATTTGCTTTTCAGACCTAATATTTTTCAATGGATACAAAATAATTTAAAGACAAGAATATATACACAAACCTAAAGCTGGCTTTAAAAAATCACTGTAAGAAACAAAATGGTACAGTGCAGAAGGTTCTAACTATAGTTTTGCTTTTACTGAAGACACTAAAGTACTTGAGAAAAACATTAAGCTACTTATTTGCTGTACAGAGATGGTAAATTGTCCTTTCTAAAGCAGGAATAAAACCAGATTCTCTCTTTAGTCTCAAAAGCACAGAAGTTAAATAGACTAATGGTGTATTTTCTATTACTATCATTACAAATCAATTAATGTGACTGTAATTTAACCCAGCTGTGCAGTTTTCATGGCAATTTAGAAGGTATAAAATGTTTAAGTTTAAACTTTTAACCTTCTTGAGAGGTATTAAGCTGCAAGAACAAAAAGTGCTATTTAGAAGTAACTAAAGATGATTAAGTGTTTTATTTTGTTCCTAAGCTCAGCAACTCCTTAGATTTCCTTGATTTGCATATTGCACAGCGCAGCGGTCAGAAAGCACAAATATATTGTAATTAAAGATAATAGCTTTATTAGTGATGAAGATGCAGGCTTTAGGTGTGATCTCATAGAAATGGATGGCAACTTCAACCATGTAAAGATAGTTGTAACCAAAAAGTTTAACAAATATGATCAGTAATTAATTTCTACAATTAGCTAGAGATGACTCATTACAATAAGTCTTGCTCACCATTATGATTCCCAAGAAAACTAGTACCTATTTGCAAAATCATGGTACGGATGCTTGAAATTATTTGCTTTTGAATTATTTGCCTTAGGATACAGCAACAACTATTTCTGCAGACATTCCCTTCCAGAAGCTGTCTATTTAGCATTTAAAAATATTATCATACAAGCATTTCAAAATTCAAGAAGTTAGCAACCTATTATAGGTTGAACATCACTTAAGCAAAAATCTTAAATACAATACAATCCCAGTATCTGTTGAATCAATATACACATTTTCACTTATCCACAGTTTCATGAATTCACTTATTCACTTAGGGTCTCCTGTGCATGCTACACCTTCTTCTTGTTACTTCTGTCATTTGTCCCATTGAAAATGATTGTGTTCTTACCTGTAGTTTCACATATGTATGTGAGATCCAGGGACATTTTTCCTATAGATACAATAGTGTGCTGCACTCCACAGTCCAAACTTGTCCACATGAATGATTCAGTAAGTGACAAATTCATTTTGTTATAATTTAATGCACAACGTTATCAAAATTATTGCATAAAATTAGCTTATGGCTATGTGTATAAGGTGTATATGATATATATTTTTTTTTTGTTTAGACTTATGTCCCATCTCCAAGTTATCTTATTATGTACATATAGGCACAAAGAAGTATACCAACATCCAAAAATATACCTAAAATCAAATATGGTTAGATAAGGGATACTTAACCTATAGTGAATTGCTGTGGCATTATTTATATCTCAAACTCACATTTTTTGGGATTTCTGTTATAATGTACCCTGAAAAAAGCAAATAACCCCTAAAAATCCTCACCTTTCAAAAATACAGTGCCCTTCCAAAACGAGAACATTTCCATTCTGTTGGAAAAGATGAGGGGAGTGTTTTCAGCTGTTTTCTTGTCCCTGGATAGGCTTCTAGGGCATTGTTTGAAGAAGCATGGAGGTGTCATGTACTTCTGATCATTAATAAAGAGTCCAAATGAACTCAATGTGCCCAAATTCCTTTTTCATGATGTTCATGGTTACAAGCAACAAATGGGGTTCTTGGGTACAGTATGTTAGAAACTAGGCAAGTGGAGTTGATATATAAACTCCACTTGCCTAGTTTCCAACAGACCTCACAACCTCTGAGGATGCCTGTCATAGATGTGGGTGAAATGTCAGGAGAGACTGCTTCTGGAACATGGCCATAACCCAGTGATTCCAGCCTTGAAATCTTTCGACAAGACAACAAATGCAATTGTTTAAATATTTCTGAATGAATAATAGTTGTGATTTGCACATGTGAAAAGAATGCATTTGCACTCTCTAATGGCATCCCTAATAAAATGTTCAACTAGTGGAGTCCTGATCTCTGGTCAACTGAGTTCCCAGTCAGGTTACACTTAGGGGGGGGGGGGCGGGTTTAGGGGCTTAATGATCCTATTAGTTCATTCTTCAAAACATATTGTGTCTTCACACATTCAGGCCTCTTGACCAGGCCTGAATGTGGACTGCTGAGAGTCATCCCACAATGCTTGGAAATTCTGCCCACATTCAACCCAAAGTGGAGGGGAAGCTCCAGAAGGTTCTTCCTCCACCACCATGGGGAGAAAAGTGTGTTTGGGGTAGCTCTGATGGAGCTACCTGCACTTTTCTCCCCTTTCCCCTATATGATGGAGAAAAGGGTGGCAGGGCAATGCATGTTGTCATACATTGCTTTGCTTTCTCCCATCTGATTGGGGATGGAGGGAGTGCATGTGGGATGCCACAAAGCCCCCTGCGTGCCTTCCCTTTCATTTGAAGACATCACAAATGACAGAAGCAGACAGGAAAACATCAGATAATTTATCAGCCAAATATCATTCAGGTATTCAATTATTGTATGTAAGACATTTTCATGATGTGAAGGAGTTAATTCTATCTCTGAACATACTTATCAGAAGGCCTGTAAAGGGCTTATTAATATATTGCTAAAAATACACTGTTCTTCATACAATGAAAAGTTTGGAGAAGGATAAACATCTTCAGATATTCTAAGAAATGTGAGCTGGGATCAAAATGAAAGCCACCTACAAATACTTAATGTCTGCTTTTGCAACACAACAGACACTTTCAATGAGCTGTGTCTTCATCATGGAAAGGTTTGTGCTTCTTATATTCTTGAAAGGTTCCAGTGTATTTAATAGCTATATGCAGTAGTTCCAAAGATGAATGTTTATTGGCATGGATGACTGGTGTTCAGTAATGATCAAAAATACTTGTTCAGTTCCAATGTGCTATGTAACCTATTATATATACAGAAGCTGTGTCAAAATAGTAGTCAATTTACCAGTCCATTTTGTGAATAAACCACCACTGCAACAGAGAATATGCTAATTCTTAGAGTTTTCTCTCTCATGATAACTCTGGAGATTTGTGTGTAGCAAACTATATCGAAGAAATGCCTCCACACATCAAAATAAGGTGTTAGAGTCAGCATATGTAGACGTTAAATATGTGGCATTTTAGTGTTGCTGCAATAAATATATAAATTAGCTGCACGAATTGTGAAAGAAAAACTATTTTCAGTCTGTTTTATAGAAATCACTGCTGTTTTCTAATCAGACAAGCAGATTTGTCTTGTTTTATATAAATGTAATATTAAGTGAGAAGAATATCCCATAAAACTGATTCAGCAAGTCTCTCTCAAGGTTTAAAACCTCGCATGTAGTAAACTCCAACAAAAACTCCGAGACATTCAGAAAAAGTGGTGGATCGATTTAGCAGAAAAGACACAATGTTGTGCAGATCTGGGTGATCACAGAGGTTTTTACGAAGCTCTCAAAGCAGTGTTTGGACCTACTTATCAAGTCCAAAGCCCCTTATACAGTACAGATGGTCAAACACTAATTACTGATAAAGACTCCATCCTGAACCGATGGGCTGAACATTTTCAGAGTTTCTTCAATGCCAAACGAGTAGTCCAAGGTTCAGCTATCCAACACATGATACAACAACCAATGAAAAATGAACTGGACACAGCTCCCACTTTGGAAGAGACCCTTGAGGCTATACAGCAGATGAAAAATGGCAAGGCAGCTGGGATCGATGGAATCCCACCTGAAGCTTGGAAACAGGGAGGGCATGTACTTCATGCTAAATTCCACAAGCTCCTTGTGAGTTGCTGGGAAAAAGGTGAACTGCCATCAGATCTCCGAGATGTTGCAGAAGAACTTCTCCCGGAAAGCCAATGCGGTTTCAGAGCTAATAGGAGCACCACAGATATGGTATTTGCCCTTAGACAACTGCAAGAGAAATGTAGAGAGCAGAACAAAGGACTCTATGTAACATTTGTCGACCTCACCCACTGTGAGTAGAAAAGGTCTGTGGCAGATCCTGGAACGACTTGGATGTCCCCCCAAATTCCTCAAAATGATTATCTTGTTACATGAGGGCCAGCACAGTCAAGTCAGATATGGCGATGCTCTCTCAGAGCCCTTTCTAATAACTAACGGAGTGAAACAAGGTTGTGTTCTTGCACCAACCCTATTTACAATCTTCTTCAGCATGATGCTCCAAAGGGCTACGGCAGATCTCGAAGAAGATGGCATATATATATACGCTATCGGACTGATAGTAGCTTGTTCAACTTAAGCCATCTGAGGGCTCGCACCAAGACTCTAAACTATCTAGTCCATGAGCTGCTTTTTGCTGATGATGCTGCCCTTGTCACCCATATGGAAGCAGCTCTGCAACGCCTCACATCCTGCAGCTGTTGCAAAGAAGTTCTCTACCAGCCCGCACCACAGGAAGAACACCATTATCCCCACGTCAGCATAGGCACATCTGTGCTTAAGTCCGTTCAGCAGTTCACCTACCTGGGAAGCATCATCTCTTCAGACGCCAAGATTGATAAAGAGATAGATCACAGACTAGCAAAGGCATATAGTGCATTTGGAAGGCTTCACAAAATAGTCTGGAGTAACAAAGACCTGAGACAAAGCACCAAAATCAGTGTGTACAGAGCTATCATACTGTCTATTCTCCTCTATGGGTCTGAAACATGGGTCACCTATCGCCAGCACCTACGACTCCTCAAACGCTTTCATCAGTGCTGTCTTCGCACAATCCTAAATATATATTGGACTGACTATGTGACGAATGTTGCTGTCCTTGAGCAAGCAGGGATCACCAGCATTGAAGCCATGCTATTGAAAACACAACTGCGCTGGGCACGGCACGTCTCTAGGATGGAGGACCACTGCCTCCCAAAGATACCACTCTACGGTAAACTCACCACGGGTCAGCGCAAGAGAGGCGCCCCCAGAAAGAGTTATAAGGACTCCCTGAAACAACATCTCAGGCTTGGCCAGATTGATCACCAAAAATGGTCCACCCTGGCCTCACATCGGGAGGCATGGAGACGCACTATCCACAATGCTGCGGCCTCTTTCAAGAAGACACGTCGAACAGGTCTTGAAGAGAAACGACAACGCAGAAAGAACCACAACTTGGAGACAACATCACCCAAGGAGACTTTCTGCTGTGCTTTCTGCAACTTGTCTATCTCAGATTGGCCTTTTTAGTCATCAACGCGCTTGTAAAAAGCGTGGGATGAGTCCTTCCTCAAGAATCTTCGTTCGCGAAGTAATGCTGAGAGAGAGAATATTAAGTGAGAAGAATATCCCATAAACTGATTCAGCAAGTCTCTCTCAAGGTATAAAATCTCCTTCAAAGACCTAGTGTCAGGTTCATCAACAGTAGAATAACTGTCATGCACCATAACACAGAATGCTGAAGGCACAAAAATCCTATTCTACCCTGGCCTCTGTGGCCCCTTCTACACAGCTGTATAAAATCCCTATTATCTGCTTTGAATTAGATTATATGGCAGAGTAGACTAAGCTAATCTAGTTCAACACAAATAATATGGATTTTCTGCTTTGATAACCTGGGTTATCTGGCAGTGTAGAAGGGACCTGAGATGTATGCCAGCCCAGAAAGCTAAATGTTCACCAGCAATTACTACTCCATGGAAGCATCCCATAGTTAATAACAGAGGTCTTGCAGGCATGTTGAAACTTTTCAGATCTTAACACAGTGAGTCAGAAAACTGCCCCATGCTCCAAAATAGTAAAACTCAATTCAAGTTCATATGGGATTCTTAACAGATCAGAGCATCAGAGACCGGACAATCACAGACAGTCTTAAGCTACATCTACATAGCCATGTGTAGGAATCACATTAGCCTGGTGCATCCATACAATTTCGTTTATTTAGTTACAACTTCAGGTTACAAAACAATATAATTCAGTGGTGCAAGGACTTCAACTTTATCAACTGGATGAAGGATGCGCTCTTGTCTTACAAAAGCCCATCACATCCCTAGAACTCAACAGAAGAGGATGCTATAGGAAAAACTGCAGATTTTCCAGATTGCTGTTCTTCCCATTTAATTATTTTATACATGAAGAAAAGCAGAAACAACTGAAGAGAATTTTGCTGAATAAAAGAAGAAAATAATTCAAAATTAACGTGCATTTGACTGATCAATCAACAAGACATAAAACATTTAAATCCAATGCATTCATCTCAGTAGGCTTTTCTTAAAATTATTTTATTGCAAGAAATAATTTCAGTGCCTCACATGGTAAACAAGAAAGGACTTATAGTACAAGTGGCAGTGACTATATCTTGAAATTTATTCCTCTTGTGCCATTAATTCAATTGCTTTAATATTTTTGGCTGACCTTTTGGACCTCTAGTATTTCTGAGTCATGATGATTTATCTACATATTTCACAATGCAGGTTAAGAAATGGAAGCATAATAACCTTCTCTTATAAGGTGACTGATCCCAGCATATTTTGATGTCCTATCACTAGGAGACATATTCAGAAGATAGTTTCTTGCATACATCAGAGGAAAAATATCCAGCAGATCCAGCCAATGCCGCTGATTCATTGACTGGTAAAGTATGTAAATTATTTTTAAAACTGGGCTTTTAATTTGCATTGTTGATTAATATTAATTACAACAAAACTTTCAACTCTATGAGATCACTGAAGCAAGACACTGAGAGCTGTGACAGGAATATAACCAGAATTAAAAGCACTAAATATCTGCAAATCTACATGATCTATGTCATGATGCCAGGGCTCTGCCTTATTCAGGTAGAGATGAACCAAACAAATACCCAATTTAAATCAAACAGTTTAATTAAAACAGCACTTACTTTCTGGCTGGACTTTCTAGTGCAAAATATAAAACATAAAGATATCACTCAGCCACAGAATAAACGAAAACTGATAGCAAAAGCCACACCATAGTCAAAGGGCCGAGAGTTCAGTGAGCAAAATCCAGGGATCAAGAGTCTATACCGTCGTCAAAAGCCAGTCCAAAGATTCAAGGTTCCAGGATTCTAAGGGTTCAGGCGACAGGTCAGGACAGCGAAAATCCAAAAACCTGGGGGGAAACCAGCAGCATCTACCACCAAGATAAGACAAATGCATACCTCCACCCTTAATTGCTTTCACCCATGAACTCTTACTTACAGATTACTCAACCCTTTAAAACTAATACATTAATCCTCCATCACCAACCACCATCAACTGCAGAACATAAAACATGACAATCACTCACCATGAAATTTGGTTCTAGATTAATTCATAAGTCATTGAATTTTCCATATAGAGAACAAAACATTTTGTTATTATGGACCATTTGATAGGGAGGAAGAAAGAATTGAAGAAATCAATATTAATGATATTTTGATGGCCTTCTTCCCTTAACTGTAGGAAGATAATGAAAAGTGTTTGTACATGTGCAGTAAGATATATATTAGAGCTGGGTAAGTTTGTTGGAATTTAACAGAATTCGGAATGTGTCAGAAGAAAAGTTAATTTTTTACAATTTTCGAAAAATTAAAGTAACCCGGAAGTGGCGTCGCTACACCGAAACTCCGTCCGGCATTGTTGGAAAAGGGATTTGCATGACACTTCCACCCTTTCCCTGGAGCTTTCCGTCATTGGCTGGTTGCATTCAGGTGGTTTGCAAGCAGCCACCTGATTTCCTCCAGCCAATGAGCTATCACACTTTGGAAGCCAGGGGCTGAGATTTCCTCCCAATCGCCAAGGCTCTCCCTCCGCTTGGGTGAGAAGGCCTTGGTGATTGGGAGGAAATCTCCTCCTAATCTCAGCCCCTGGCTTCCAAAGCACGCTTGATCAGGTTCCTTCTCTTCTTCAGCCCCGGGGCCGCATGTTCCTTAACCAGTTTGGCCTGAATTTCTTCTTTCCACCAGAGATCTGGGTCTGAAGCCATGTTTTAGGTGGCTAGGACCCAGCTCTCTGGAGAAAAGAAGTCTGGAGGAAAACGCCCAGTTTGGCCCGGATTTCTTCTTTCCGCCAGAGATCTGAGTTGGGAGCCACGTTAAATGCAGCTTCAGATCCAGATTTCTGGTAGAAAGAAAAAAATACAGGCCAAACTGGGCATTTTACACCCAGTTTGGCCCAGATTTGATGTTTCCACCAAATTTGTTGGGAGCCACCTTAAACACGGCTTCAGAGAGGTTTTTCCCCCAGCTGTCAGGCTGAGAGAAAGGAACGACCTGGGTTAAAACTAACATGAGTTTCTTCCTTCTCTTGGCCTGGGAGCTATGGGGAGGCTTTCCCCTGAGCTCCCAGGCCGAGAAAAAGAAGCAACCCAGGTTAAAACTATGGTTGCTTCCTTCTCTCAGCTTGGGAGCTGGGGAGTGGCCAAGAGAAAGAACCAAAAGAAGTGTAAGGTCCAAAGGAGTGGCCAAGAGAAAGAACCAAAAGAAGTGTAAGGTCCAAAGGAGTGTGCGTGGAAACAGAGAGCACAAATACACAAACTGGTATGAAATAAGAAAGAAGAGAGAAGGTAAGGAGGAAGGCAGTAGGTCTTTGGTCTCTATATGGTCTTTAGAGGCCCCTTCCAGTACTATTATTAATATTATATTATAGTTATCTGTTGGGGTGAGTTGATTGTGCTTTTCCTCCATGAAGGCAGAAGGGGGTTGGACTAGATGGTCTTAAGAGGCCCCTTCCAGCAGTATTATTACTGTTACTTATATTTTTTGACATTTTCAATAAAAATTCACTTTAAAAAGTCTATCAGAATCGAAGCGCCAGCGCCCCCTGCATCCGAAGCAAGTTTTGAAACTTTTTGTGTGTGATCAACCAGCCCTAATATATATTATTTCATAGGTTACTAGACAAACATTGCATTGTTAACTTTTGCCTTGTGTTTCGTATGTATATAGGATTACTCACACATTTTCTTATCCTCCACAAGAAATGGTGTCTTGACATAATGAGACAGCTCACTGAGCAAGAAAAACATTAGTTTTCACATGTTTTGCATTGTTATGCATAATTTTGGTTGCTCAAGAAAAAACAATTGTTTTCTACATAGAACTGCATGATGCAAAAAAATGCATTTTCCATGCATTTTTGATGTTACTAGAAATATTTTGGCAAAATCCTAAGATACAAAGAGTTATTAGAAATGCACACATATGAAAAAATCCTATAATTTGCTCAGCAGGGAGAAACCTTTTGAGAAATGTCTGTTTTGGGGTATAAGAGTAAAATATGAAAATACGTATAACTCTAGCATTCTTTTTATGGTTATGAAATGAATCTCTGTGCTACCAGACTGAATTTAGATTTATAGTGATATCATTTCAGTCAATAAAATTCACCTGCCATAGATGAAGATTTTGAGTGATTAGCTTTGCTATTTCAAGTGATTATGTCTTTTAGGATATGTAATGAATCGTGGGCCATATATAGGTACTTTCTAGGGAAGGAATTTCCTAAAAACTAATGTAGCTAAAATAGGTGAAATTATGAAGGAGTTAAATAGTAGGGAGAAATTCATGGAGAGATATCCAAATAGGAATCATTTTGTATTCTCCAACAGCAATGCATAATATGCAAATGTATAAATATTAACTTATTCCAGACATTAAAAATAACACATATAGGCTATAGAACACACCACTTTCTGTCTTCACATCAAAGACAAATAACAAACAAACATCTTATTTTTTTTCCTGCCTGATATTGTCCTCAGAAGTGTAGGATACATTCACATGAATAGGAGCCAGCATGACAGGTGGGGCCAGGGGGTGATTCGGGCAACTTTGCTCCAAAAATAAGATTTTCAAGGTCTTTATAATGTGTGAAATAACATTTTGTGGCATGTAGAGTTTGGACTCAAGAGACAGTATGTGGACCATGTCTTCTGACAAACGTATTTGATGGGATCCTGTTAAAGACATTTATACAATACAATCATTAGGAGACATATTCAGTCACTTAAAATATTAGATAGTTTCTTGCATACATCAGAGGGAAAATATCCAGCAGATCCAGCCAATGCAGCTGAGTCATTGACTGGTAAAGTATGTAAATTATTTGTAATTTACATACCGGACTTACCAGACTTGCCTAACTCGGATTGGCCTTTTTAGCCATCAACACGCTTGTAGAAAGCATGGGACGAGTCCTTCCTGAATCTTCGTTCACGAAGAAAATCCAAGAAAAACAATACAATATTTATACAATAGGGTCAGGCTAGCACAGCAGGTTAAACTGCCTGTTATAGAAAATCCTGCCAACTGGAAGGTTGGCAGTTCAAGCCCAGGTCAGAATGAGCTCCTGCCATCAGCCCAGCTTCTGCTCAGCTATCGGTTTGAATGCAACAATGTAAGTAGATAAATAGGTACTGCTTTGGTGGGGGAGGTAAAAGGCACTCTGAAAAAAATGCCATCAAAAATCCGACAAAGAAAGGCGGCCATGGATGACAGGCTCCTAGATGTGGAAAATGAAACAACAGCATCTCCCTGTGGTCAAGTTGAGCACAGCCGGATGCCGGAGATGAAAAGAAGGAAACCTTGCCTCTGTGTATGTACTGTCTGTCTTTGTCAATTATATAATGGCTTAGAATGTTTGTCATAGGTGTACTTGAAATTCGTTCTGAGTCCCCTTGGGGAGACTATTTTACAAGTGATTGTGGCATACACATTTCTATGTCTTGTTTGGGATGGTGCGCAGGAAGCTACTCAGTGTCATATTCAAAACCTCTTCCTCCTCAAGCCCTAGAAGAATCTACTGTTTTCACTAAGCAGTGAGAAAGTGAAGGAAGGGAAAGCCAGTTCTGACAATGGGGATGTTTCTTGCTTGAGCTGTGGAAGAGAGAAAAGCAGTGTGTATTTTATCTGTGATTGCACAGTCATTTCTTTCCCCTGTAAGTCCAGACTACCTGCTTTTTCATCTAAAATGCCTCATTTTCCCTTTGGGAATCAGCAATCCCGACCAGAAGGTGGGGACTGAGGAGCTAGAATTGTGTGGCTTGAGCATAAAAATATCACCACTTTGATGTTGGACCTCAGTTTCTACTTTCTGTATCACAATATCTTTGGCAAGAATTGCACAGTTGTCTCTTTATGAGGATTATATGTCTGTTCACTTATTTGATTTGATCCTGGCAACACAACTATGTTTTAGGAATAGCTCTTAATGTATCACTTGTTCATTGCCAAATGAGCATGCAAGTACATCTGAAGAATCCTATGCTTTTTTTCAAAACCTTACCAACTGTTAAAATGTACAATATTAGAATCTTGATACTTTTAAATTGGCATACAAGTTGACTTGTGTGACAGTCTATCTTATATCCTTCCATGAACATCTGTTACATTGAAACTTGTTCTGATCTCAAAATGTCACAAGTACATACTTTTGGCAAGATCATTAGATTCATGTATATCATTTAGGAAATTAAGTTGTAAGTACTGCTATGTCTGCCCAATTAAAATAGTTATGTAGTCGGGTT
This sequence comes from Anolis apletophallus, assembly GCA_030556195.1. Classification (NCBI taxonomy): domain Eukaryota; kingdom Metazoa; phylum Chordata; class Lepidosauria; order Squamata; family Anolidae; genus Anolis; species Anolis apletophallus. The sequence goes on along the minus strand of JARBWK010000006.1, from coordinate 82,353,309 downwards.
AAAACAAAAATTGTAGGAACTGACAATGTGCAACCCTATGCATATATACTCAGAATTAAGAAACTTTCTGTAGCACAGCCAGGCTCGTTTGTGCCTGGAGGGCTGGGAAGCGGTCCCGGGGTTCCCTTAGCATTAGGGCCCGCAGCAGCTGAGATTGATTCAGAGGATGAGCTAGATGACTGGGGCGAAGCACAGGGCCCTTCAGATGGGCCTCGTTCCCCCGCTCAGAGCTTGGAATGGGATGAGATGATGTTTGGACCTAGTGAAGAGATAGATCACCAGGTGGACATGGGAAGCAGCGAAGGGAGTTATGAGCACCCCGGGGGGAGGAATTCGCAAGAGGCCGAGAATGTAAACATGGACGAATCCGAGTGGGAAAGTGCCAGGGAGGAAAGTTCTCAGGAAGATAGCGACACAGCTGCCGAAAGGCAAGGTCGCTCCTTCGATAGGAGACGGGACATTGAGTCGAACAGAAGGGCTTGGTCTAGAGTGCTAGACCGGCCGAGGTCCGTGAGTAGAGATTGGAGACGCAGAAGCCTAGAGCGGTGCGGACCTCGGCCGAAGGATTAAGTATAGGATCCGTGGGAATCCTTCCCCAGTTCTCCGGCCACGTCTTTCCTGAACAGGCGTGAAAGCGGAGTGAGACCACAAGCCAGCCGTGGTCATCAAGCCTTGCCTTGCAATTGCCTTGTTTCTTGAGCCGCATTGGTTTGCGGAGCCTTGCCCTGTTTCCTGATCCGCATTGGTTTGCGGAGCCCTGTCCTGTTTCCTGATCCGCATTGGATTGCGGAGCCTTGCCACGCTTCCAGCTTAATTGCTACGTTACTTTGGACTACTTTGCTTATTACCTTTTGGACACTTGCATATTATTGGACTATTCACTCTTTGGAACTGTTTTTATACTCAATAAAGTAGTTAGCCTTCAGTACGTCTCTGTGTGTGTGATTAAGGGGCCCGCCAGGTCCGTGATCGTGACACTTTCCATTCCACAGGACTTACTAAAATATATGTATTCAATTAGTGTGTTTAATATTAATTGCAACTAATCCTATTTTTACCACAAAAAGGAAACAAAAAAGGATATAAAAGGGATTGCTGATATAATGCATGGAGATAAATGTCTAGACTTCATTCATAAATATTAGTAGAATTTCTTTTTATCCCTAAAAATGGCAATTATCACTGTATTGGATAATATTAGGTCAATACTTGATTAAAGTATTCACAAATCAAAGGGTTCTTCATATTGAACTTAATTTGTGATTATGTAGGCTTAATTTTTTTTTACGTTTGAATGTGGCTTTGTAAAAAGATTAGCATTTATCACTCATATTAAATGTCATATTTCAAATCCATGAGTTGTCTTATTTATTTATCTGGGTTTTGGCACACATAATCATGTCAAACATCAGAGATTACAGGCTGATTGTTTTAGCTGAAACATTTTCAAAATATTTCAGAGTCAACACATAAATATCTATGTAACAAGTGCGACTTCCCTAGTATATAGGGCAATGTTATAATGTAGGAGTAAAATGCATATTGCTCAGTTTCTACCACATAGTTGCAGTGCTACCACACTCTGCATTTCCCATATTATCCTGGAAGAGTCAGTAAAAGTATAGTCAGACATGAATCGCTATGAAATGAAAGAGGTATCTCCCTCACATGCCACAAATGAACTCAAGGAAATAACAAAAGCAAAACAAGAACTTTTATAATATTGTAATAATATTTCATAATATTTATATATGAAAAATGATATTGAAGTTGTGCATGATTCTTACTTGATTCTCATAATATATTTATATTTGAAACTCCCCCTCCCCCCCTCGCTGCCCAAAGGCAGAACCAATGAAAAAGCAGGTACACATTAAAGCACAGCTTTGAAAACAATGAAAAACAAAACATTAAAAATAATCATAGTGTAATATAAAAAACAACTGGAAATTCAAGAGCAGGAAAACTGTCTTTGGCAATGAGAAAGTCCAAATACATTGAGAACAAAAAGCATTTTAAGGAAAATATAAACCCCAGCTTGGCCTTAAATTTAAAATACAAAGATCAACAGATTGAATTGTCAGCTAAATTTATTTTAAAATACAGAAGGCAGGCTTCAGTTTCAGTGGCAGAATTTATACTAGTCTGAGATAACTCAACATGATCTGGAACTGGCATAAACCAACAAATGTTGCAGTTAATCCATTGGCTAAGGCTGCATGCTGACAAGGGGACTGGAAGTTGCACTGCAAAAGGAGTGATTGAATTTACACTATGTTTGCCTCTGATCTTTCCCAACTGTACTGCTAGAACTACCTGTTTTCTTCCCTTTACAATGGCTTAATGACATGGGGCTTACATTAAAGTTACAGTGTTATAACAACATCACGTCTCTACCCAGTGGTAACTTGGAATTATGTTATTCGGTAGAAAGTATTTTGTAATAACCCCAACTAAAAGTTAGAACATTGTTTTAAAAATAGAAAGTCTTGGCACTAAATATTTGCAGAGGAAAAGAAATTGTTAGCATTACATGTTTACTTGCCAGGAACTTGCTAGTTTAAGAACAATGTGTATTGTTCCTATGTTGATAGTTTTAATTTTTTACTCATAAAAATCAAAATGTTGGCCAAAATGCTCCAAATTTTCCAAAATTCCTCAGAATAAGCCCTAAAAATTATATAAAACATCAAGTTACTCATTAAATAATCACTCTGCCATTAGGGGTAATGTTAAAGTGAGAAAAATGAAATGAAATGACTGCTTTATGCTCCTAAAAGTTAGACATTCCTCAGTGTCACGAGCAAGGTTAATATCTTGATTATGGCTATGCAAATACAGCTCTGCCACAACAAGCACTTTTTAAAGACATTGTGTAAGTGAATCCCTCATACATTTTGACTGAAGGCCTATTGACCCTTCTGCAATGGGAACAGCAACATGATGTCAGATGCATGAGCACTTGCGCAATGGCACAATACAGTATGTAGGTGGTATGACTCATCAATGGCATATCTGCGCTGGCAAAAATTTATACTGCACTAGGTAATATCATTAATGCAAATATCTTTTTTCCAATATCCCAAATTTAATCCAGGCTATATAAGGATTTGACTGTTGACATAGGTCTATAGCTAAATGGTCAACAGTTTAGTTCTGCCCTCTAAAAGGAAAAAAAAACAAAAAATAGAACAAAAACCAAAGTCAAGGTGTGTGTATTTGAGAACTGATGAATTGCAATAACTATATTCATCTAGCATTCCAACAGAGTTTTATTAGAGCTTCCAACATTTTAATTAAAGCTGTTGAAACTGCCCTTGTGCATATTCAGCGATGTGCATTGATCCTTCTTGGCCCACAGTGCACTGGCACAGGTGGCATTCATAATATAAAGTGATTGTACACTCAAAGTGTAATAAAACTATCTTATTTATCATTAACAAAAAAGAAGCATATTTAGACATAATCCCAATTACTTAGCATGTATCAAAAGCATCTTATTATGTCATAGTACAATTGAACCTCTGTGACTGTCACAGATATGTTACTTTAAATAGAAAATGTATTGTGTGCCAACCATTCTATTTTGAATTTATTTATTTAAAAAACTCTGTTGGAGGTTCAAAAAGACATTTGTTCATTTTGTATATTTTCAAGTCATTTTATGGTTGCCATAAGAACTATCTTGCACTGAGTTTTCTTCAAAGATTTGTTCAGAGAGGGGTCCACCTTTACTTTCCCCTGAAGCTGACAGAGTATGACTTCCCCAAAATCATTTGGTTAGTTTACATGACTGAGTGGAGGTTTGAACCCTGGTCTTCAGAATTCCAGCCACTCAAATCACTACACCACATTGCCTTCCCAAAAGACATTGTGGAGCTACATATATGTGTGTAATATGTCAAAAATGTATGTACTGTACTGTAATAAATGGCAGGGATTATCTGCTGGTATATGTACCTGTAATCCGTCCTGAGTCCCCTTTGGGGTGAGAAGGGCGGAATATACTGTAAATAAAGTAAATAAATATAATCCAAGTGCTTCACTTTCCTGGAATAATCCTTGCCATATGTTGTCCTGTTCGCAGGCAGGTCTGTAAATCCTCAGCTCTCTGCAAATAACACTTTGATTAAACAGTGAAAAACCTTTTTCTGTTTTTTTATGAGAAAACTATATGATTTGTCTTATGTCTGGTCTGGAACTAGAATGCCCTTTTTTGCTTCATATTAAAAGGTCCAAATCTTACTTTCATTGCCGTGAATCTTGGGATCCAGGCCAGCGAATGACCTAAACATGAATGATATCCAACTATGTATCATTCTACCATCTTGGTAAAAATGTAGCCAAATCCTCATGTACAGAGATTTCCCTGTCCCCTTCTCTTATCAAGTCTTATCATTAGGAAAACATCTCTTTGCTGTTTGTATCTTGGTCTTTCTCTGATGGATCTGTTGTCATGATTTCCTTTATGTTGTTGAACAGCCACAGAATGACCTGCATGTATGTATTTATATATGAACTTAATCCCAATGCACTGAATGCACAAATGTCTTTTTTGCCTCACTTTTCTCTCACAAGAAAGCAATGGAGCCAAAGTCACCCAAAGTGTGACTTCTAGTCAGCAAGATGTCCGATAGGTCCAATGAGGACTGGAACCTGGATCTTTCAAGACTCAGTCTAACACTATAACCTATAAAACACATAAAGACACAAGATACTTAGCACATATTCCAGAACTCCAGTTAAGGCTAGTTTTAGCAGATATAATATGTCAGTGATTGTCAGGTGATGCAATCTGTACCATACAACTTAAGGAGTTGGGCTAGAAAAGCATACCTTCCCAGTCTCCCTTTAGACATGAATCCCTCATAAATGACTCTCTTTCATGTCTCTGTAGTCTAAGAAGCTACAGCTATTCACTTATTTTGTATCTAACCTGCAGAGCTGACATTTAGATTGCTTTGTCATTGAATAATATTGCTGTCTTGGAACTACCACCTTCCAACTCAAAACAAGGACCTGCCAGCCTTATGGAAGGAGGAATTCCACTTTATGTGCATTGTTATGACATAATGATAATATATTCAGAACAGTAGCAAGTAATTGCTTTTCCCAGAATAGCAAATAGGGTTTGAACATCATCAGATTTTTAAACTTAGATATACAGAATTAAATAGAGCTAAATATTTTGTAATTGAAGACTGGTTTCTAGACAGGTGTAGAATGTGGATGTATCTTTATCTCTATCTCTCTGTGTGTATCACATTGTATAATGGGGAATTTATTGTATCCTCACATATGCTGTAGTGGGCTGATGAATGAACTTTTTTGCTTTCTGAACTTTTCTTATAGATGAATTGTATAAGGTGACATTCTACAGAAATACTTTTAAACAAAAATCTGTGTTCAAAGGCTTATTCGAATGTCTACCCTTTGCTTTAGGGAAGAAAAAGAAATCATGGCTCACCCTCTTTGAAAGGGGAACGTGAACTGGTATTTAATTTGAATGATTCTGTATTGGTTATAGGACTGGTTAGTGTCAAATATAGTGTAGAAACATAGTATCTAAGTTTTAACCAGTGGGATAGCTGCAGTCTATTCAGGTTTCTTCTATGCCCTAGTCTTATTGCAATGTCTTGTTTTAAGTCTGCAGCATAATGGAGTCCAGTGACATATTCCAATTTTGCCAAACAATAAAACTCTCAGGATGTCCCTGCAGTTATTTTGCTAAGACCTTTCTTATTCTTTGCTTGTGCAAGATTTTGGTACTGAGACCCATGTATACAGACTTGAATTCCAGATGGTGAAATTCTTCCAACACTCTTATCAATTGAATGGTCAAAAACCATTTAGCTTTTGTAGAATTTCAATGTCTGCTGTTTTCTGAGTCTCATTTAGAGGAAAGGTCACATGTTAGGACTAATATCAATTGAATGGAACTCACTTCCAGAGGAGGTCAAACACCATTTAGCAGATTTTGTAGCTAAAATGGACATTGCCACCTCTGTGTTGATGGAGGCAGGAAGGATGGGTACTGGTTTCTGAGTCTCATTTAGAGATCCCTGAAAGGTCACATCTCTAGATGAATTCAGCATCTTTTTATGTTCTTATGTTCTCTATGAATTATCTTTGTTTTATCGTATCACTCTTTAGCAAGGAAAATTAGAAGCATAGCAGAAGTTGAGATCCAAATAAGAATCCAGATCCAACAGGGTCCTGCTTTAGATTTCAGCCCCTGTATATGAAATAGCAACTTTCAATTTGACTTTCCAATACTGATAATTCATCCATACACACGCATATATATTCATTCATAGAAATTACATGTGTAAGGAGAAAGGAGGCCAGTTCACATTAACAATTATAGTGTTACATTTCACTTTAATCGCTGCAGTTCCATCATATGGAATTCTAGGATCTGTGGCAATATTTTTTATTGCTTGCTTACACTTAGTTTCTATTGTTACTCATAGTTATACACACTTTATTTTCATGTAACATTTTTGTTGTCTGCACTTTCTTTTTTTTTAATGCATCCTTCTCTTCAACAACAACAAAACTTTATTTATATACCGCTCTATCTCCCTGAGGGGACTCAGAGCAGTTTCCAAGTAACATCATCAATACATACAAAGTAAACAACATAAACATAAAATTAACAAGACAATATAAGCATAAAAATCACAATAGTACATATAGCCACCCCCATCACACTTCATCCTTGACATTATATTTACTCTATATCTTTTTCTTTAATCATGTGAACAATTTCCTTAATTTCTATACAATATTTACATTGGCTTCACATCTTTCTATCCATTTTATATATGTCTTTTATTTATTTTTAATTTCTTTTGTTTATCTTTTTGTGTATCCTCCCAAATTACATATGCTATAATTTTGGATTGAACCTTACAGGCCTGAGACCACCCCCACTAGCTCATGTTGAGAGACTGTTGTGCAGCGAGGTGAATGGTACACAAGCAGAATCCTCAATCAGTCCCAGTTACCCACCTAGATGGCAGCTGTTTTTCCATGTACAAACCTGGCATTTAACAGCAGGACTTTAAGGGCCGGTCATTTTGGCTATCCAGTTTATCTTGCTTCAGGGTCACAAGAGTTCTATTGTACTTCTCCCTGGGATAACATTTTTGGCCGCATCTCCTCCCCACCACAGGCATGTAGCCGGGGGGGGGGGGCTAAGGGGGCTTCAGCCCCCCGAAATTCTCAGGGTGGTCTGCGAAAAGGCCTTACTGGTACATTATTTAAACTGTTATGTTTATTCATATCATGATCTGATCACCATGCTCATTATATCCCACATTAATGGGGTTATTGGGATAACAATACAAAAGATTTGCTAGGGTAGACCCTCTTCCACCCAGTCTCAGCCCCCCCCCCCCGAACCAAACTCAGCCCCCTCCGAAACAAAATCCTGGCTACGGCCCTGCCCCACCATGACCTCAACAGCAGGCCCCTGGCTCTGGGACCCCCCTGTTGTTTCTTGGAGGTCTCAATTTCAAGTACCTTCCAGGCCCAATCCCTTAGCTTCTGAGATCAGCGATGATCTTAGGAAGCAATATTTAGAATTCTCTGTTAGAGAGCTCAGCTGCCCAGCATACTCCCAAACCCATGATGTCATAGGATGCAGTCACAACAGTGAAAGCAGAATTATAGTACACAATGATAGAGAAAAGGACACGATAATTCAAACAAAGGCCAAAAATCTTTAGAAACAAAATAGCCACATTCTTCTTTAATTTTAACGCCAGTACAAGTCTGTTCTATTTTTTTAAAAAAAATTAGTACTAGTTCTACTATTACCCATCTTGGGAAATAATTTCTATTCTTCACTCCACTGCACAAGTGTTGCATGGAGATATGAGTTCAGTACTATAAACACAAGTGTTGTATTGCACTATTTGCATTGACACATGCAGAGGATTAAATGTTGTTGTTGTTGTTATTATTATTATTGGTAGTGGTGCAAATCTCATGCAGTTCAATCTTAAGAGTGTTCAATGAGGAGTAACTTCATTCAAGGTTATGTCCAGATGAGTATATATAGGATTTTCTGCCACAGTTAATCGAATTCAGATTTTATCGGTTTTATATGAAACTATTGAAAGATTACATTGTGAATGTGCTATAAATTGATTTAATTGCCTATTCTCTTGACTGTCTACTTATTTCCTCAAAATTATAGGTGTGCATCTCTAATAAAAAGTCTATTACAATTTAAAGAAGGGTATTATCTAGAAAATAAAAGTTGTGATGGTAACATGATACAGGTTTCAGATTAGTCCTTGCACCCTAAGCAATGTAAAATCAATATGAAATAAAACAGAAGGACAACTTTTCCTCTTCTGCATAAGAGTTTTATCATCTCAGTCTCTCTCATACATCCATTGGTGCACAAAACTCATTTATTTTAAGTGACCTTGTATTCAATGCAGCCATTTCAGGACTAAGTCTGTCTGCAACAAGCAAGCAATAAACTGAAATATAAAAACAACTGAGCAAGTGAACGAATGAGGAAGAGTCCGTGATTCCTTAAACAATCCAAATATCTGACATATTCTACATGAATGATTTAAAAAGATATATAGATTCACCACTATGAGGTGTTTTTTGTAACCCATAATCTTAAAAATCAGTGAGGGAAAAAAAGTTAAGATTATCATCTCTAGTTATTCTGTAAGCATGTTGTTATGATATTTTCTATTATCGTTCCTTACACAAATGGAGGAGGGGAGGGGAGACATGATAGCATGTATAAATATGTGAGGGGAATTCATAGGGAGGAGGAAGCCAAACTTGTTTTCTGCTACCCTGGAGACTAGGACGCGGAGCAATGGCTTCAAATTACAGGAAAGGAGATTCCATCTGAACATTAGGAAGAACTTCCTAACTGTGAGTGCTGTTCAGCAGTGGAACTCAGTGTGTTGGAGACTCATTTTTGGAGGCTTTCAAACTGGATGGATGGCCATCTGTTGGGGGTGCTTTGAACACAATTGTCCTGCTTTTTGGCAGGGGGTTGGACTGGATGGCCCACAAGATCTCTTCCAACTCCATGATTCTATATTTCTTAGGGTTTTTCATATACTCTGGAATGGGCCAATGCAAACACAGTCAAATGGCTTCTCCACATATAAGCTATCTTTGAATAAGCCTTTAAAATTCTTCTATAGTTTATCTTTCTGTTTTAATAGTTTTGTTGTTTCTTACTTGCCCAATTTTAGCTCCAACTATTTTTCACCAGCTGACTTTACTATTAGGAATGAAAGAAAAATAACAACATACTAGAAATTGGTGATTGTGTGTGTGTGTGTGTGTGTGTGTGAGAGAGAGAGAGAGAGAGAGAGAGAGAGAGAGAGAGAGAGAGAGAGAGAGAGATTAGAGTGCCCTGAACAGTATTGCCAGTCAGAGGATAGATTAGGCCCTGTTATGAACAAGGATCTCTTAAGATGTTTGTTGTAAGAGAAAATGTGTTCTTGCTGATTCCTAAGCAGAAACATAATGTGGATTGAGCCAAATCAGCAGTTTTAGTAAATTAAAATAATAATTACTTGACTACTTTGTTAAAGGCTTCCATTTTGATTATTCTGACATAGTTATAGGAAAGTATTGTTTTCTTTTCTGTATGTGAATGGTAATGAGAACTTTTGCAGCTATAGAATCAAAGAAGCATAGAGTTGGAAGTCCATCGAGCCCAAATCCTTTGCATGCAGAAATTTACAACTAAAGCATTCCTGAAAGGTGGCTTTCCAGTTTTACTTAAAGAAAGCTTCAAAGAAGGAGAAATCATCCATCTGTTGAACAGCTTTCACACTACCCCCCCCCCCCCCCCACTTTCTAATGCTTAGGTAATATCTGTTTATCACACTGGACAGTTGATAACATTTTGTTTGAAAACAATTGTACTTGGAAAGTTAGTGAAATGGCAAAACACTTTTTCACACCAACACTGCATTTGCATTTCAGTGGCAGATGTTCTCCTATTTACTTTCTGACACATTGAATACCACAATGCCATTCACACCACCCTTTTTGCTCTGCCTCTTGTGTCATTATACATGTTTTTCTAAAACAAAACAAAAAGCTGTAATTTCAAAATTATGCGGTAGTTACTGAAAAGGACATTCACCAAGCCACCTCGGAGTTGGTTGAGGTAGGCAGGATCTTCCCCGGGTACTGGTTGTGGGGGGTCGGGAGCAGGTCAGGGTTTTGCCCTCCCTTCTGCTCGAGATCCCCGTGTACAACTGGTGGGCCACTGTGTGATACAGAATGCTGGACTAGATGGGCTGAGGTCCGATTCAGCATGGCTCTTCTTATGTTCTTATGCAATTACATAATGACACTATTACGCAACCACCCCTATTCCATGCTTACTCAGTGGTTCTCAACCTGGGGTCCCCAGATGTTTTTGGCCTACAATTCCCAGAAATCCCAGCCAGCTTATCAACTGTTAGGATTTCTGGGAGTTGAAGGCTAAAAACATCTGGGGACCCCAGGTTGAGAACCACTGGGTTAGATGAATGTGCACTGTGCCATTTCCAAATGCATTTTTCTATGCTTTTTCCAATGAACATTGCCTTGGTTCTGCTTTTGTAGATTACTCTTTAAACCTTTGTATCTTTATTTACACTTTCAGCTTTTTCGAACTCTGTGGTTTCTCCGGGCATTAGTCCTTAGACAGATTACACTGAAATTGTGGTATTTCACTTCTCCCCTTTCTTTTTAAAGAATAAAATATTATTAGAAAGTTGAAGATCAGAGAATGAATGTATAGAATTTACTCCCTCATCACTGATATAATGAGACCAGACAACCATATGGGAATAACTATGGGCAATTTTTATTAAGGTTACCTATTTAAACTTTTTTCATGAACTGCAATAAACTGATGTGAGATAAGCTGAGGCAGTGGGCCTTCCAGACCTCTTTATTAGCTAATTTGGGTGAGACATCTGAGTACCTCCCAGGACAACCCCTTAGGGAAGCTGCATAGAGTATTTTAACCCCAAGCCACAAGGCTTCAGTGGGGCTACAATCCCCACAGTTCTAAGGCCATTACCATTCACATCCCACCTTGGTTGCCTGAACACAAAAAGTGGGGGTTCCTGTTTCCTGGCCTTCACCAAAATAGGGTGTCTTAGGTGCACTCTGAGATGTAAATCCCAGTTTCCTCCCACAGACTAGAGGAAAGCATTTGCTTTGCCCCTATCCCCCACCAACCCTGACAGAATAGTCCTATTGCCCCCTTGCAGATCACGAAGAAACTGCTGGTTGTCCTCCTCATAGAAATGGATACCATCTACCCAAAAGAATTCCTTCCTATGATATTCTCCTTGCGGCGAATATAAAGCACACAGTGGATATAACCTCTAATCTCACTCTCTTAGAATTTTTCCCATATTAGTAGTGGTTAAAAACTGGGTGGTAGAATTTGCTAACTCTGCCATCCATTTCTGTTGTGACAAACATGGCTATTGTACAACTTATCAATTTAGTCATTCACTGGGGACCAACAAATAGCCCTCCCCTCCCAGCTGGCAGGAAGAGGAAACTTAAGTACAGTTCCCTGGAGAAGCCTTGGAAATCATGGTCTCTGCCTAGCAAGCCATAGCAGAGTTTCCCTGCTGGAGTGTCCATGGGAATTGCCAATGGAGGAGGAATGAAACCGCACCTATGATCCCCCCCCCCCCATGGTATAATTATGAAGCAGAATGAGACATTAGGACCCAAAGTGGTCATTAAACCATAGCAAGGGGGTGGGGATGTCTATAGCACATTATTTCAAAAGAGGAAAATATTTCCATAGTGCAAAATGAGATAATATTGGAGAAGCCAAGAAATGATGCCAAAAGCTCCAGGCAAAGATAGGACTAACACATTCTTTTCTGGAGCAGCTGAAAGCAACCTCACTTGATTCTCTACCTGACATCCCTTCAGACATTTAAAGATGGCTATCATATCACTTTGTGAGTGAAGGCCTCTTGAACAGTTGCTCTGGAGCTCAGGTTTCTGGGAAGGGGACTCCCCTTAGGTCTAGGATGAGAGTTTCTCACTACCGAAAAATTATGTGGTTTGGGAAAGAGCACCCCCAGGACAGCCTTCCATTAAATGGCCAGGGCAAGTAACCATGATAATTTGAATTACCCTCATGGTTTGGTGCTGGCTCTTTATTTCATGATTGGGGAGAATCAGATCCTTACATTGTTCTCCATAGCACTTGATTTGCAGGCATTTCCTCATCTCTCTTACCCTCCTCTTAACCTGCTCTAACTTCTCAATCTCCTTCTTGAACTGTGTCATACAGTTGTGCAGTTGACATCTGGCCAAAGCAGAATACAGTGTTTCTACTACACACTTTGATCAAGAAGTCAGTAGCACTGTCTAGCCTATGGTTCCCAACTTTTGGTTCTCCAGTTGTTTTGGACTTCAACTTCAAGAAACAACAGTCAGTTTACCAGCTGTTAGGAATTATGGGAGCTGAAGTCCAAAACACCTGGAGAACAAAAGATTGGGAACCACTGATCTAGCACATAGTTCACCAGTTTGTCTGCAAGCATATTATAGGAAGCTTTGGTAAACTGTCTTACTGAAATAAGATATACTGCATCATCAGCATTCCCCTCATATACCAAGCTTGTGACTCAATAGCAAAAGAGTAATAACATTAGCTAAGCATGACTTAGTTTTGAGATACCTATGCTGATAGTTAGTATTCACAATGTTCCTTCTTAAATTTTGCACAGAATAACAGTTTTGGAACAGCCCTGGATTACGATTGTGGATGATGTGGTTTTTAATAGTGATTGTAATGTTTTATATATTTTAATCTGCATTTAATTTTAATTTTAAGTCATTAACTTAATGAATTTTAAGTGTTTGTTTTCAAAGGTACTGAATAGTAGCCATGTGTAAAGCCACCTTGAGTCCCCTTCGCGGTAGTGAAAATGGGATGCAAATAAAGTAAGTAAGTAAATAAATAAATACAATTCAATTTTTAAAAAATCAGAGAAGAGTAATATCTAAAAGTTAGCCAAGTCTTGCTTTGTATATTCATTTGTCATTGTGAAATTCTATAAGTTCATTTTGAAATTCAAACAAAACTAATTTCTTCCTTATTTCAGGAGGTAAATCAGCTTGAAATAATCTGTTCCTTAAGAGATTAATGGACAGAAGAAAGATATTCCAACTAAACAGTACATGTAGCTATGATCCTTGATATAAGAGTAAGAGGCATGAGACTAACAGTAAATGAACTCTATAGCATTTGACTGATTTACATGATTTAATATAGCAAAGTGCTAAACTGGAAAGCACATTAACCATCTTTCCTGAGCATTAGAAACTATAAAAGCAAGAAGCATGATTAAGTCCTTGGGAGTTTAGGGAATTGATACGATCACTGAGCTTCTTGAGTCACAACAACAGTAACAGAGTTACAGTATTTAATTCAATGGTTCTGACTGGAGAGCTTGGACGCTTCCAGACATCAATAAATCCTGCGAGGAACTGAGATATCATATACCAGTTCCTCCCAGGACTTAGTCCCCAGCCTAACCAAATCTCATGCTTTACCTGGGTGGTGATGGGTGGTCATGGAGACATGCCCTCCTGAGTTAAATAGAGGTATCCAGTCACACCCACCCAATCACCCCATCTCCCTCCAAAAAGCTTACATGAGGGGCCTGGCTGAAGCCACATGTCCCGCAAAAATGATGCATCAGGTGGTGTTGGGAGGAGGAGGGATTTCCACCCCAGGACTCCACCTTCCCTTTTCTCTTCTGCACTGTCAACTTGATCTAGTGAACTCTCTGACTCGGGACTGTGGCACAGCTGGCTGGGAGTCAGCTGCATTAAGATCACTACTGACCAAAAGGTCATGAGTTTGAAGCCTGCCCGGGTCTAAGTGAGCTTCCAACCAATTTGTGTAGCTTGTTGTCGACCTTTGCAGCCCGAAAGACAGTTGCATCTGTCAAGTAGGAAAATTAGGTACCACTTATGTGTGGTGAGGATAATTTAACTAATTTATGAGCCCATAAAAATCTCCAGCAAGCATGCGGGTAATGAGGAAGTATTTTTAAAAAATAAGTTTTATTAGGTTTCATAATGATAGAAAGCAAACATACAACATATATCCTTAACAAACTAGAGTTAAGAAGAAAGTTACAAGATGGGGGGGGGTAGGGATGAGGGGTTTATAGAAGGAGAAAGGTGAAACGTTAAAACACAGTGTAGGTACTTCCAACCCTATTATCATCCCATTGCAATTCACAAAGAAGATGTACTATATTCTTAAAGTACTAGTCATTACCAATCAACTTGCTCCTCTCACCCACAGGTAGATTATAGCTCATCATTAATCATCCAATCTACATTACATTTTATTTTAAAGCAATCAATAATCTGGGTCCAATCAGTTTTCTTTCTTGAGTTGTTTTGAGACAAAACTTGTGTAAGACAGTCCATCTTCATTATCTCGAGCAGTTTCACTCTCCAATCTCCTATTTCCGGCGTCTTTTCTTGCTTCCAAATTTTTGCAATTATCATTCTGGCATGAGGAAGTATTTCATCAGTGTTGCATGCAGATGGTAGCCAGCAAAAGTTGGAATGTAAAATATCCTCTGACTGTCTGTCTATATGTGTTGTGTGTCTATGGCATTGAATGTTTGCCATGTATATGTACATTGTAATCCGCCTTGTGTCCCCTGTGGGGTGAGAAGGGTGGAATATAACTACAAATAAATAAATAAATAATACATAAATAAATAAATAAATAAATTTAAAGCCAGCAACAGAACATGTGGTCCAGCAACATTTTGCAGACCATGAATTCCACTTCCCTTTCTTAAGTTTAATGGAACCAAGGGAAAATCTATAATCTAAAATTAATGCAGTTTGACAATGCTTTAACTGCCATGGCTAAGTGCTATGGAATTGTGAGAGTTGTAGATTTACAGTGTATTTAGCCTTCTCTGCCAAAGAGTGCTTGCACCTCACCAAGCTACCATTCCCAAGATTCCATAGCATGGATCCATGGCAGTTAAAGTAGTGTCAAGCTGCATTAATCCTACAGTATAGATGTTACACTGGACATAATGGAGCACATAAATATAGCATAGGTACAAATAAGTCAATGTTTAATAGAATCCAGTAAGGAGTGACCCTTGTAACAAATTGGCTTGCTGTTTTATATAACATCCACAATCTGGACTATAGACGCAGAAGGTTTAGAAAATCAAGAGGTGTGAGGAGGCCAAGGAGGCAGAATAGCTCAATTTCACATACTGATTTGAAGCAACCATCCAAATCTTTGTCTGGAGATTTCCCAGACTGCAGTGCTAACTAAATACATTTCATTTAAAGTGATTCAACTGAACTGAAAGGGTCTTATTTTTAGATAAATATGTTATTGCAAGTGAGCAATACTTCCACCTATACAGATGGAATTGCAAACCTGAGATCTAAGTGAAAAACCTAGCAGATATTAAAGTAAAAGTTACAGGCAATTTATATGGCAATCTGGCAAACAAAAAAGAATTCTTACTGTTATATCTTTCCTTGGCACCCACTCAAAAATGTCAAATGATTTCTGTTTCCTTCTTGAAAAAAAATCATTAAAATAGATTAGGTTTCCCATAGCCCAATTCTCATGACCAGCACAAATGCAGGAGAACTATACTTCCATGACAATCACCCTTGCATAAAAAATCCATAGGTTTCATAAGATTTCTAGCCAATTTGGTTATAATATTTCCCATTAAGGAATTCCACTTAATTCCATTTTGCTTTGATTTTTAGTTCAAGCAACATATTAAACCTCACATGAATGATGAATAGGATAATCCTATTCTCATCCGATGCTCATTATATATAACACAAAACTATGCCTGGAATGAGTGATAGGCATACAAAGTAGATGCAGAGGGATGTGTTTTTATTTCATACAATATTGCGTATTGTTTTCTGTTCTAAAAATATTATGGAAAAGCATTAAGAATCAAGGATGGGCCACAATAAAGAAACACTATTCTCTAGCTTTGAAACAAAACCTTCATTTGATTCCTGGATCAGGAGTGAAGACAGCTGTGACAAATTCCAGTGACAGATTATAATTAAACTCCACAAAAGAGGGCTCAGTAGCAAAAAGAGAAAGGATCACAGAAGACTACTGTCAACATATATTCTTCTCCACATTGATATTAGAATAACAAAACAGAGCTGCTGTAACATAATGTGGGCAGAATGTTTTCTGAAATGTTTTAAGACTGAATTTTTAACAGTTTATTCATTGCTTAGTTTGTGTGGGAACTTGGGCTTTTATTGTTCTTTCCATCAGTAAAACACATCCACAAGCCTTGTTCATACAGTCAGGCTTAGTCTCTGCAAATGTAAACAGTAGGAGTGAAATGCACTTGTGTACAGAGGCAGCACTCCATTAAATGGAGAGCTATTTCAATGCTCCTGACAGCACAGACTGTATAAAAGGAAGTGTTTGCATCTTCTGCCATACATGCATTTGTCTCAACAAGGTTGTAGTTAATCTTGTCTTCCTATTACAGTGGGATCATAGCTAGGGCTCTAGTAGTCTGCATCCAAGGGCAACACTATACCTTACCAAACAGGAGATTATTACAAGACAAGTGCACTAATGTTAAAAAAGGATATGCAAACAAGGGGAAAACTGCCCTGAGTCCCCTCAGGGAGATAGGGCAAGTTATAAATAACATTGTTGTCATCGTCGTCGTCATCATCGTCATCATCATCATCACTATTACATGTGACCTTCCAAATGTTGTTGGGCAGCAAATTGCTGACCATTATCTATTCTGGCTAGGGCTGCGGGGAACTGTAATGTTACAAATCTAAAGAACTGCACACTTCACCCTGATGTAAAACTTCTCCACATCTTGAATCATACTAGAAGCTGAACTTTCAGTCATATGCAATAATATATAATGGGAGCTTCTAAACACTGGCATAATATGCATGTGGCACCTGTTTGCTGAATGAAGCAACGTATAAACATCTAGCACATTCTTTGGATCCTTCTTTTTGGACTATGGTTACAAAATAATAAAAGGACTAAATATGTGATATCACAAAATCCAACAATACACTTGCTAAAGATATATTAATGATCTTGATTTCTAGATTATCATAAATCTAGGAATGAATGCCAAAATATGAAGAGCAGTCAAAAAAACAAGCAAACTTCTCGATGATATGGTTGTGAGTACAATGCCACACTTTTGTCACAAAACTGAGCAACAAACAGATCAACTTACTGAATTTATTTGCAGTGTTTTCCAGCGGCAAATATCTGGACACTCTTTAACCATGACTTTGTCCCATGATTATTAAATATTTCTTCATTGATTCTCTTTTTTGATAAAAAATAACTTTGTCTACTGTTGTCATTTTGACTGTTTGTATAGCAAACAGTTGAGTTGAACCTAAAAAATAGTTTCTCAATTTGTGTTGTATGCTCTCTCTTTAAATGGCAATCTAAAAGGCATCAGTGCAAGTTGATCATGAAACGTTTCAGTTTTGAAGGGAACACATTCAGTTGGGGACAGAAGTTAGTAGAAGCAATACTCAGTATGGGTGTGCAGAATTCTGTTTGGCGATTTGGGATTCAGGAAAATTTGGCAATTTGTCAGCCAGATTGCCCAAAACAGACCAGGCAGGACTCAGCCAAAGTCTTGACCAAAATGGATCATGAGCAGCCGGTCCTTTCAGCGAATGGGGGCATTGGGACTGAGCAGCACTCTATCTGAGGCACAGGTTTGCGGTTTGTGAGGAGTCTTTCAAAGAAGGCAAGAGTGGGCACCTGGCACTCCTCCTCTTCTTTCCCCGCCAACAGCCTCCTCCATCCCTTCCTGACCCCCTCCCCTCACCAGCAGAGCACTCACTTGAGGCAAGTAAGGCTGGAAAGAGAGAGAGAGAGAAAGAGAGAAAACAGCAGGAAAGGCTCCCTCCCAGGTAGAAAGTTAAATCAGAATTTCAGAATGATAATTTATATAATGGAGGTAGCCAAAGAAGACCACAACAGAGAGCTCACATTGTTATTCCCTTTGCCTTTGGGTATCTAAAAAAGAAGACAAAATTTATTAATGTTATTATAAGGATAGAAACGGAACCAAAAACAGTATGTTTGGGGGGGTGTTGTACACATCCCTAATACTCAGAGACCAGGGCAATCTGAAACCTCTATGAATATGAAAGCAACGTAGAAAAACTTGTTCAGTGGTTATATTTCTTTGCATTCAGAAACTGTTCTATGGTTGCAGAAGACTTCAGTAAATTTCCAGGAAATTTAAATAAATAGTGCCTGTGGTGCTGCTTCTTATATTCAAAGCTTCAAACAAGAAATTGCCTATCCAGGTAATAAGTTAGTTATTTCTATATATTGTATATACACGACTTTCTCCTCTATATTTGTAATACCTTGCTCATTTGTATTTTCTTACTCTTGCAGTAAGAGAAATATGTCTATCTAGTCTGTTAAGATTTTTACAGATAAAACAAGCACCTATTTTATAATTTAAGATAACCTTTTCTGCCATTAACTTTGGAGACAATTGAAAACTTCTTCAGAAAAAAATGACCATATAGTAAGGCTTGGAGAAACATATTTGACTCCCATGTTGTAAAACTGATCCATTTGGAACACATCTTTCTGGGAAATGACTATGATTCTTTTACTCTGTCCCTCCTTTCCAAATCAACTGAGACTGAAATACAGGGATACAGCAGGTAACAAATTACATGTGTTCTGGGAAATTGCTTCTTTAAGAGAAAAATTGGTACCAGAGAAGAAATACCATGGAAAGAATAGAAACTGGATCCTACACTACAGAGAAGAAATTCAGTTTAACATGTTTCAGGTAAGCCTCACATAATTTTTTTAAATGAAATGTTCTTGAGACCACTCGAAGACTCCTTCCAAAATAAAGGATGTCTGTCTTCCTTTTTCCCTTTTACCAGGTAACAATCTAAGTGAGCACATTCATCCAAAGCTTCTATTGAAAAGTTTCCGGCTGAGTAGTTGCAAACTTGAACACAAAGGGTTAACCTATATTTTTTTTGAGTTGGCAGGGGGATTTAGAAATTCCCTACAACTGTCTGCCCCTTTTGTTATCTCCATCACTCTAGGGCACACGCATGTCAAATACAAGACCTGTGGACCAATTCTGGTCTATCACATCATTTTATGTGGTCTGCTAGGCTTTCAATGCTAGAGCAGCATAGTTACTTTTATATAATATCAGTCTCACAACTACAATCAGCTCTTTGAAGGCAACCAGAAAAATGATGTGGCCTCAGTGAAAATGAGTTTGACATCCCTGGTCCAGGATGTAATTATGTGCATTTCAGTTCCTGCACAACAGTTTTAAGCAACCTCAACTGTTTCATTTTCTGTCTGCTCAGTTGTCATCTGTTTTCAAAGTCTTCATTGTTGCTGTCATTGTTGTTGTGTGCCCTCAAGTCATTTCTGACTTATGGCCACCCTAAAGCTATCTGATCATGGCAATGTTGTTCACAGAAGGGTTGCCTTTGCCTTCCATTGAGGCCAGAGAAATATGACTTACTCAAGGTCATGGTACCTGAGCAGGGAGTTGAACCCTGATCTCCAGAGACACAATCCAATGTATAAACCACTACACTATACTCATTCTCCAGTGCCTTCTCTCACCAGCAAAATAATGAGAGAGAGATAAGGCATGGGTGAAATAACTCAGAAATGGTCCTTATTGATTTGTTTTGGGATTTTCTTAACCATCTGTCTAGGCAATGGTGATTATGTATAGGATAAATCATGCTTAAGAACACTGATATTCAGTGCCTCTTGTGAATTCTAGCCTAAGATTTAAGATGATAGAACAGGTATCTAAGTTACAATCAGTGCACTGTATTCTTCATCCATGGAGTCAACCATCTATATCTTGAAAATACTCTTCCCAAAAATATTCCAAAAAGCAAAGACTGATTTTATCATTTTATATAAGGGTCATTATTTTACAGTATCAATGTATAATAATAACGATGTCATATTTATTTATTATTTATTTACTGTATTTGTATACTGCTCCTCTCAGCCCTCAGGTGACTTGAGGCAGTTTACAAGGCAAAATTCAATGCCACAAAATACAATTAAAAACATTAACATAAATAAAATCATAACAGATCATAAGAACATGTTGAAATTTAGTATGCTAACAGAGGAGGTAGTGTTGTATCAGTATTTCAAGTTTCAACAAGATTAGTGTAAAAATGAGGGAGAGAGAAGGCCATGGAGTTTTCCCAGTGCCAGTGCTGTTTTCACGTATTGTATATGCACACAATATTCTAGTGGAAATTGTACAGACAAACACAGACGGAAGCAATGGGATACCAAGTATCAAAATTTCATATAATGCACTCTTACAGATAGACTATATCAACAAAATGCCCAAATACACAAATGAGGCAACCCTCATGCCGCACAAGCCAAGTTACAATATCAAGAGACAGGGTATGTGGGAAAACAGTCCTGGGAAAGGGGAGAAGTCGATGGAAAGGTGAATCTTTTTAGGGAATTATAATATTGTCCACCCCTTTTCCATTCACAATGGGTAAATACTCATCCAGGTTTACCACATGAGTCATAATCCTGTATGGCGTGTGTAGATGGCCAGCTTGTGGAGCAGGTGGGAGCTGAGGCTGCGAGGGTGTAATGGCGAGCCCGATCCGTTTCACCCCCAACGGGGCTTTCTCAAGCAGCGGTTGGTGTCAATGTAGGGCAACGTAACGCAGGATAACACATATTCAGCAATTGGCTATAATCCAACATGATAACTCCCGCGGACCCAAAGGTTTTCACGTATTGTGCATGCGCGTCCACCTTAATGAATCAATTTGGAAGTTTCAGAAGTTTCAGAAAGTTCCTACCTTTTTTTTTTGGGAAAAATTCATAAGTTATTTTAGAATCAAACCACCAGTGCCCCCTAAATCTGAAATGAGTTTTGAACCATTTTTGTTGGATCAACCAAGCCTAATGGTGACTGGCGGGTTATTGGAGTTACAATCCTCAAACCAACTTTTTTTTCTAGCTCTTCTATTAGCTAGTTGTTTCATTTCATAATTCCAAATAGAAGGAAAGTGGCTGTAGTTCGGGGGGGGGGGATTAACTCTCAAGAGTCCTTGGATTCATGTTTAATAGCAGAGCCGGACCATGTTTCTGTTCCCCTTTACTGTTTTAGTGATATAGGGTTTGAATTATTTTGATACTCTCTTGAACTCTCAATGAGAGATTTGAGTGACTGCTTTTCTGGATACATCTTATGTTGTACCAATTATTGCAGCATGAAGGTCATTCTAAAAGAATTGTTTTATATCAAAACAAAAGGCCAATGGATGGATATTGTTCAGACAAAGTAGACTGAAGACTTGAAAGCAAAGCAAGAAACCCCAACAAATTATCTTCTCAACCCACACATATTTGAACAGATCCCCATTCTTCTTAGGAAAGTATCCTATTTGCTAAGCAAAAGTAGGTGGCCTGAAGCAATCTTGTAATACTTGTGTGCTGCTTAAGAAACGAAGGGGAAGCTGGAGAGCTTCAAGGTCCTCACAAGTGTACTTCAGTCACTAAATAGCTCCAAATGAAGTTTAGAAATGGAACAATAATAAGAGTTCAGCATATAAGAAATCTTTGTCCTTAGAACATGCAGAATTGAAGATGTTCCACTATGCACAATAACTCTGAGTTAAGTTATGCTAAAACTCACAGAACTTGCATGGATAATTCATCATTGTACAATTAAAACTGAAATGAAATGTCACAAGTAGTTGAAAGTTTGCAACATTGTACAGTTAAAATTCCTTTATTTTTCACATACTAACTTATGCATGACTAAATCTTGAGCTTTTTTATTTGTTAAAAATGACATTTCTAGAACAAGTAAAGCTTTTAAATTGGGTTGTTGTGAGTTTTCCGGGCTGTATGGCCATGTTCCAGAAGCATTCTCTCCTGATGTTTTGCCCACTTCTATGTCAGGCATCCTCAGAGGTTGAGGGGTCTGTTGGAAACTAAGTAAGTGAGGTTTATATATCTGTGATATATATGTCCAAGGTGGGAGAAAGAAGTCTTGTCTGCTAGAGGTACGTGTGAATGTTCCATGGTTTGTGTGAAGAAAAACATGATCTACAGACCCACAGAGGAAATCCAACAAATGTTACTTTCACCAAAGGACAAGAGGGATCCTCTCACCTCTGCAGAAGTCTACCGTATACCCTGCAGCTGTGGACAAGACTATATAGGAACCACCAAACATAGTGCCCAAACACAAATTAAGGAACATTCAACCTGAGATGTCAGCCATAGCAGAGCACATGATGAACCAACCTGGATACAGCATTTGAGAACACAGAAATGCTAGGCCACTCTAACAACTACCATGTCAGGCTAAACAAAGAAGCCATTGAAATCCATGAGCATGTGGACCATTTCAACAGAAAGGAGGAAACCATGAAAATGAACAAAATCTGCCTGCCAGAATTTAAAAACTCTAAAATCAGAACAGTTAATCAAGAGTAAGACTCAAAAAAGCAGGATAATTTCAGACAAGAGTAAATCAGGGCCAGCTAACACCTCCCAACAAAGGATTCCCCCAGGCAGCAATCAGTCAGGACATGAAACTGCAGGCCATTAAATGCTAATCAAGGTGGCAAATTGCAACATTCACGTGTACCTTTAGCAGACAAGAGTTATTTTCCCCACCCTGGACATTTCACAGATATATAAACCTCACCTACTTAGTATCCCACAGACCCCTCAACTTCTGTGGATGCCTGCAATAGATGTGACTGAAACATCAGGAGAGAATGCTTCTGGAACATGGCCATACAGCCCAGAAAACTCACAGCAACCCAGTGATACTAGCCATGAAAGCCTTCCACAACAGAGCTTTTAAATTTTAATTGACCTCAATGGGTTT
Organism: Anolis apletophallus; assembly: GCA_030556195.1. Classification (NCBI taxonomy): domain Eukaryota; kingdom Metazoa; phylum Chordata; class Lepidosauria; order Squamata; family Anolidae; genus Anolis; species Anolis apletophallus. Next base: position 82,330,315 of record JARBWK010000006.1, on the reverse strand, counting down.
TTTGAAGAAATTGGTTGATAAATTGTTTTTCTTGAATTAGATCAAACAGGATGCAGATCCATTGGTAATGTTCTGGACATATGCTGTTTTTTATCCTCTTCCTGTGTGTTTCTGTTCCTCCTGATATTTTCCTTTCTTTGCCTGGCAAAAGCAGAAGCTCATTGCATGAAGGAAGAGGAAAAGGAACCAGGATCCACAGTTAAAAATATCACAAGTAGGACATATTTTATCAGATAAGAGTAAATGAAACCATAGACACCAGTCCTGCAAATATGGGGACCATACTGTATAAATATCAACTGTTATTTATTATTCATTTACATCATTTATATTCCGCCCTTCTCACCCCGCAGGAGACTCAGGGTGGATCACAATGCACATATACAGGCAAACATTCAATGCCATTTGACATACAACATATAAGATAGACACAAAGACAATTTAACATTCCAGCTTTTCTGACCACCAGGAAGAGCTGTCACATTCCTTCACTCCTTTTGTGTGTATTTCCTGGCCTTGTAAATCAGTTAAATTAAGCCTCCTCACTAAAGTGTTACCTAAATTTCCTACTTCACAGATGCAACTGTCTTTTGGGTTACAAAGGTCGGCAACAAGCTACACAATTGGTCGAGCGCTCACCTCGACCCGGGCAGACCTCGAACTCATGACCTTCTGGTCAGTAGAGATCTTGTGCAGCTTACACCCAGCCAGCTGCGCCACATTCCCTCTAAGTAGTTCTCTGAACTTCTTAGTGTTAATTAATGTACTGTGCAACTGCCTTTCTGTGCTAATTCATCTTGTGAATTTAGTAGAGGAAGATACCAATCAGAAGACAATCACGATCTATTGTTCTTCCAACTGTTAGCTTTTAAAGATCCAGAGTTCTATATTTATTATCTGAATAATCAAGGATAATTGTGGTAACATCAGGTTTAGTTAGAAAAGACAAAAAAGTACATTTGATGAGAACATTTCTCATTTTCGGTGTACCATGTTTCTATTTCTGTCCCCCCCAGGTTGGCATGAAGAGATAATACCATGAACCTAGACAAGGGAGAATTATTAAGAGCAAATAAATATATTGAGTATCTAACTTTTTTCAAAAAAGGAATGTGAATCTATTCGTTTTATGACCGTTGCAGTTGCACAATTACTTGCAATTTTATAGGAAATAATGCTCCTGACATTTTAGTCTCTTGAATAAATTGACAGATGGTAGCTCTGATTTTAGTCAGCTTTTTGAAAGGTATATCAAAATAAGGCAATATTATTTGAGAATGCAAAACTTTTTCCAGGTGAAGGAATAATGCAGAAATAATAGTAGTAAAGGTAAAAGTTTCTCCCTGACATTAAGTTCAGTTGTGTCTGACTCTGGAGGTTGGTGCTCATCTCCATTTCTAAGCTGAAGAGCCGACATTGTCCATAGACACCTCCATTACCTTCCCACCGGAGCAGTACCTATTGATGTACTCACATTTGCATGTTTTCGAACTGCTAGGTTGGCAGAAGTTGGGGCTAACAGCAGGAGCTCCTTAAAGAGCTGGGTATGTTTTGCCTGAAGAAGAGAAGGCTGAGAGGAGACATTACAGTCATGTAGAACTATGTGAGAGGAAGTAATAGGGAGGAAGGAGCAAGCTTGTTTTCTGCTGCCCTGGAGACTAGGACGCGGAACAAAGGCTTCAAACTACAAGAAAGGAGATTCCATCTGAACATTAGGAAGAACTTCCTGACGCTGAGTCATTTAACAGTGGAACTCTCTGCCCTGGAGTGTGGTGGAGGCTCCTTCTTTGAAAGCTTTTAAACAGAGGCTGGGTGGCCATCTGTCGGGGGTGCTTTGAATGTAATTTTCCTGCTTCTTGGCAGGGGGTTGGACTGGATGGCCCATGAGGTCTCTTCCAACTCTATGATTCTATAATTCTAGGAGCTCACTCCGCTCCCCAGATTCGAACCTGCGACCTTTCAGTCAGCAAGTTCAGCAGCTTAGCAGTTTAACCCACTGCACCACTGGGGGTTCCAGGAATAATAGTAACAAAAATGTATCTCTGTGTTAATTTCATTTAGTACTATTAATGGGGTATTACACCCTAGTCTGCTATGTATCTATCTGTAGGTTATTATTTCATGCTTCTCAGGAGATATGCATCCAGTTATATTGTAAGTTCCCAGTTCCAGTTCATATTAACTTGATAGGTTGACAAATATAAAAATGTAAAGTTTAAGATGAGAAAGCAATATGATGATCATAACTTTTGCAGATTTTTCTGAAGTTGGTTACATCAAGACATTCAAATGTAATCATTTCAAGTCACTCCTGACACAAAAAAAAATTGTTATTGCGTGGCTCAAAGCGGTTTTTGATTTATGGTGACCCTAAGGTGAACCTATCATGGCATTTTCTTCTTATGATTTATTCAGAGGGCATTTCCTCTCGGGCTTCAAGACTATGACATATCCAAGGTCACCTAGTGGGCTTTGATGGCCAATCAGGGATTCAAATTCTGGTCTGTCTGAGTCCTAGACCAGTACTCAAACTAATGTATCATACTGTTTCTCAAAAGGGAAATAATGTAATAGTTTATTTCTGTGATAAAGGAAATTTCAATTGATGAAATTCCAAATGAAATGTGTTTCTGCCAAAAGTCCTACCTCTTGGATTCTCGTATATTCTTTTGTATGTGCTTTTAAGTCTCCTGTCAACTTATGATGACCCCATAAATTTCATAGGATTTTCATAAGCAAGTTATAATCAGAAGTAGTTTTTCCCCCAATTCCTTCCTCTGTAATACAGCCTACAGCACCTTGTATTTCAAATATATTGCTCAAAATACACATAGCAGCGCAACCCTGTCCTTATGCAAAACAAAAACAAAAAACAAAAACCCCTAACATACAAATTCCTCATTGATAACAGTTTATTTTTTCTCTGCATTCACCATTCTCTGGAGTGATGAAATATATGTGCCCAAGATAAGAGGATTTGCTATGACTGCTATCTGTACACTTCTAGCTTTTACATTATTTCATTTCCACAAATAAAATGTTGTATATTTATTTCTATGGTTTTTTAAAAAAAAAACACCCACATTTTACATTTCTGTTATCCCACCACATTCTTCTTTGGGACAACTCTAATTTAAAACAGAATAGAACACAACTCAAAATATAACAATATTGTAACAAAAACATTATGAGGGAGAGGATGTATAATGTATCACAAATAAGCAGTTATTGTGTGTTTATTGTTATGTTAAATACTTAATAAAAATATTGTATTGAAATAATACACAATGACAGTTAACAGAAAATATTATTAATCATATAAACAGCATTCAAAATATTAGAAAAACTGTCAACTACGCCAAAATAAACAAAATGATTCTGACCAGGATAAATATAAAGTGCTATATTTAGACAGATGCAGGATGATTTGTGACAAAGAATCCATACACATAATAGAAATGAAAAATGTGTATGTGATGGAGGTGTCCACTTACACAGACAGCCTCCCGCCTCCACAACAGTTTATAGTTCCAAGTGCTGAGAAGCCTCCAAAGGCACTTTCTCAACTGACATTGCAGGTTATAGCAAGCACCATAAACATGTAGCCCAAACACTGCCAGCGTCCTCCCTAAACACTAAGGCCCACCACCCAAGGAACGCTTTCTTTCGAGAACAATTTCATTCTAGATTTGACTTTTTTCCTCCACCACAGGCAGGCATCCCAGGGTTCCTTGTGTGGAATTTGCATGAACCCACCCCACCCACTGCCTCTCTCTTAACCCTTTCTACCTTTTCCTATAGCACACAGCAAACAGAGTGATTGATCAGCAACTAAACAGACTGGAGGCATTTGAGAGACTGACTCAAAAGGATGGAAGTTGTAGTTCACCATGCATCAAAGCAGAACACAGTGGATAATGGACCTGGACCACATTTGGCATGTAGAACCCCCATGACCAGGTTTGGGGTGAACGGACCTTGATTTATAGGTGTTGTAGATCACCTAAATCCAGAGAGCACTATGAACCAAACCAGTGATGGATCTGGACCAAACTTGCCACAGATTATGGTACTTCCAGTACTTCAGAGATCACTGCGACCCCCATGAATGACGAATCAGAGCCAAACTGATGGTGAGGACTGGGGGAGGATGGACCAGGAACAATCAGATTTTCAGTATCTTCAGTATCTTTACTCACTTCCAGAAAACACTACGCCCCCACAAATGATGCACCTGGACCAAATTTGGCACATAGACTCCCTATGATACACTTTATGTCCTGGCTAGGGTTAGGGGAGGATGGGCCACAGATAATGAGATTTTCAGTACCTTCATCCAATTCAACAACTGTGAATACAGACAGCGTTGGAGGGTCATTGCCCTTGGAATCTGGGAGTTATACTTTACCTCTATACAAAGAAATTGTGGCCCCCACCAATAATGGCACAGGACCAAACTTGGCACAGAGAAGCCCCATGGCCAACTAAACATACTGCAAGGGTTTGTGGAAGATGACCTTGATTTTGCCCACGCGCCAGTGATGAAGCGAAGCCAGGTCTGAACTTAGAAAGTTCTTTTATTGATTAAGTGAGCAAAGTAAAGCATTCTCACACAGAGCAATTCAGCAGTCTGCACCTCACAGCAGAATCAGCATGGCAACTAACTCAAGCAGCTCAGCCCCTCCGTTATCAGTATGTTTACACAGCTGAAGGTCAAAACAGTGCTGGACACCACTTGTGCTGTTTTAACTCTATACATGCCTGGTTACACAACACAGCATCTTATACAATGGTTGAATTGCAGAAACATTTGAAAATCACACTCTGACAGATTTTGGGGGTTGAAGTTCACCTGCATCCCAAGAGCACTCAACCCAGCTGATAATGGATCTGGACAACACTTGGAGCACAGACCCAACATGGCCAACTGTAAATACTGGCAGAATTTGGGGGTGTCTGGCCTTGGCATATGGGAGTTATAGTTCACCCTTATCCAGAGAGCACTGAACCCAGCTGATGACAGATCTGGACCAAACTTGGTACACACACCCAACCTGGCCAACAGTGAGTGCACACCTGGTTTGGGGAGGATTGACCCACGATCCTGGGAATATGTAAATCACCCACATTTTTATGTATATTTTAATGGGAGCATTCATAAAAAATGAAATCAAAGGCAGGCTTTTTCCTAATAAATAGTGTTACTAATTAACTAAATGATATTACTTAACACCCTAAAACAAGCAATGCCTTTTTCAAATAACTTGGGCACCCCCATGTCCTCAAGCTACTTTGCAAATAAAATATAGAGACTTAGCAAGCTATCACAAAAACAAGAGTCAACATTTTGGTGTGTCAGTTTAAAACAAAAGAAACACTCAAAATGACTCCATTCACTCACTCACTCACTCACACACACACACACACACACACACACAAAAGAAGAGTAAAGGAATGAAAAGACAAAAAAGAGTGGGGGGATGCCATTTTCATCAGATCTAAACTGACTTCAGTTAGGTATGTCTGCATCCATATTCAGAATGCCAGGTGCTCTCATCTCTTGCCCACACAGTTGGCTTTCCATATTTCTTTTCATGTTGATGTATTTTGAACAGAAAGCAACACACAAGATAACATGCATTCTTTTAACAAAACATAAGGATGCATCTACATCCTTAAAGTAGTCCTATACTACTTTACCTGCCATGGCTCAAAGCTCTGGAATGATGGAAGTTGCAGTTTTACAAGATCTTTAGTCTTTTCTGACAGAGTGCTGGTGACTCACCAAACTACAGATCCTGGGATTTCACGGCCATTGCGCCATGGCAGTTAAAATGGTGTCAAGCTGCATTAATTCTACAGTGTAGAATTGCCCATAGTAATATTAAATTACAGATACGCATTTGTGTACTGAAAAGTAACTCTTGTCCCCTTCTCCTTTACTTGCCATTGTAAATTAAAGACCATTGCTTTCAAATATAATTCAATATTTTCTTTAGGCATGTGAAGAAATATCTCCAAATGCCTAGATTACAGTGGATCCTTTCTGTTTGTTGATCTAGCATTGTTAGGATGCTGCCTCTTCAGGATAGGGAAAAATTGGCATCAGCAGATTGCAAGACAAATTTCACTAGCACCTCTAACTTGGGGAACTGCATTCAGTTCTGGGAAGCACCATTTCAGAAAAAAAATCCAGCACTCTGGAACAAGTCTGGTGGAAAGGGAAGAATGAAAGATGGTGAAAAGTATGGAAAGTAAGGCCTATGAAGAACTGTTGAAGGAGCTAGATATGAATAGCCTGGAAAAGAAATATGGAGCAATGATATGATAACCATCTGCAAGCAAAGGGAATTTATATGGAAGCCAGACCAGAGGCTTCTGTGGTCCTGCATTTTTACATTTAAATGGATGGATTTAAACCACTGGATTCAAATGGCAAGATTATGAAATTTCTATATCTTAGAAAGAATGCTGTGATTGTGAGACCTGTTTGATAATAAAATGGGCTTACTCAGAAAGTGGTTGACTTTTCTCACTGGAGGGTTTTAAAGCTAAAGATAGCCCTAATGACATTGTCGTATAATGCATTTTAATAGTCAGTGTAGACCAGGGGTGGGCAACTATTTTTTCCAAGGGGCCACATGAGAGCAAAAAAATATTATGCAGGGCCGCACCTAAAGGCGGAACTACATGCTAATCTACATAATTTATTTATTTCACTTACTATATTTACCATATATTACACATAATTAATATTAACATATTAATATATCAAGAAATATTCATATATTATTAGTATTATTATCATAATTATTATATTATAGTACAGGGGTGGGCAATAATATCCATGAAGCAATTAAATTTATATTATATCTCCCAGAACACAATTATATCAATGAAGCAATCAATTTAATATTATATCTCCCAGAACACAATTATATTAATGAAGCAATCAATTTAATATTATATCTCCCACAACAAAATTACATCAATGAAGCAATCAATTTAATATTATATCTCCCAGAACACAATTATATCAATGAAGCAATCAATTTAATATTATATCTCCCAGAACACAATAACATACCTCTTCTTTCCTTCTTTGGAAGAGGAGGTCCGGGCAGCGGGCCTTCCCTGGCGAAGCCAGGTAGCCGGTGCCAGCGCTGCTTAGCGGGCGAAAAAGGAAGGCCCAGGCAGGTGGAAAGCCACACATGACTTTGTTTACAGCAAAAGCAAGCAAGGGAGGCGAACGCGGGGTACCCTTCCTCTCACGCACGCTTGAAAACAAACTCCGAAGGACGCCCCGCCCCCTGAGCGTCTCCCGCGATGACGTCGCAGCCGGCATCGCCGAACACGCTCAGGGGGCGGCGCTTCCTCCGCAGTATGTTTGGCAACGTGAACGAGAGGAAGAGGACCTCGCGTTCGCCTCCCTTGCTTGCTTTTGCCGTAAACAAAGCCACGCATGGCTTTCTACCTGCCCGGGCCTCCCTTTTTCGCCCGGTAAGCAGCGCTGCGACCGGCTCCCTCTCTCCCCCCGGTAAGCAGCGCTGCCCAAGGCCCCTCGGGCCGGATGGGAGTGCCCAAGGGGCCGCATCCGGCCCCCGGGCCGCCAAATGCCCATCCCTGGTGTAGACTCATATAATGCAGATTGGACTGCTTTGAACTGAATTATATGAACCTACACTGCCATATAATGCAGTTCAACACAGCTAATCTGCATTTTGAACCTCCATAATGTGGCAATGTAGATGGGCCCGATATTTGATCATCTGATTATCTAATATCCGGGGTGTTTCCAGAAAGATGGACCTGAAATGAAATTGCTATAACTCTGAAACCACAAACCACCCATGAATGAAACCCTTACCACTTGAAAGGGTGGGGCATAGAGTTTCAAATGATTATTCCAGTGCTCAAATGGCCCATAGCCTCAGTCTGTGCCTCAGTCCTCATACAAATAAGATTTCCTGTACACAGTTTCAGTAAAAAGAATTTTACTGAACGTTGATATACTGCCTTTATATTAGAGTTGGGAATAGAATAGAATACAGTCCCCTGTGTAGTTACTGTAGCCCACTATTCTAGTTCCCAAAGCCCCTAGTGAACCCCAACCTAACCCATTTTCAATTTTCCTGTTTTGCAAAAAAAAAATTGCATTGTATGCCAATTTTTACTTTAAAATAGAATAAAATGCTTCCAGACACTCTAATTCTACCAAAGATAAAAATCAACCACATAATGGCAAACTAGAGACTGGAAGTGAGGCAGTATTGCTTCTAGTGCATCTGAATGCTCCAGTGTAGCTTTGGAGAACATGGAGTGAAAATTGTCCCCCACTCACCACGGCTTTAAAGTAACATATAGTTTGACCCTCTGCTGACATGAAGCCTAGAACAGAATGTTCAAAGGAGTACCTAATTCTTCTACATTTAAAGATCAAGCCTACTTTTCAACTTGAATAAACATTTAACCTTGTGAGGAGGAATTACCCATGTCTGAAGGAACTTCAGTGATGGGCCATTAACAAAACACCCATTGCAGATATATGTAGATTAACACTGTACAATATGCACATTATTTTGATTTAATGATGCAAAAGGGCTCCTCCCTTTCTACCTTTCCAAGAATGTCAAGCAAATTATCACTCATTTCCACAGAGAGGACTAAGAGATTATCTTGGACAGGCAGGCTTTGACATTGACACATGGCTTGCTGTCCAGCTCTTTGCGAGAAAAGTCAAAGGACTTTTGAAGCCTGTTTGTAAATGTCTTGTTCACTTTTAGTTGCAATGTGAGGGATGTCTAAATGGAACTGAGATCTACTGAAACTCCCTCTAATAACTTTTAAAAGGTATTACGATGCCAATCTGCTTCATGATGAGACTCTAAGCATGATTGAACCACCATACTAGTTCAGAGGGAAGGTGATTGATCTGAAATTTTAAAGGGCTGTCCTACGGAACATTGATGCTGAAGTATTATCTGTTCCTGAATCAAATAGAGTCTTATTCCTGTAGTGTCTAACCAGATCTGTGGGATATTGTAGTGGTCCTTTGCATCAGCTGTGTTGCTATGGATTTAGCCTTTTCTCAAAAGGATACTCCAAGATGCACAGGAGTTGAAGATACCAAAGATCTTTATTGTTTGGTATACATGAGTCATCTTCTTCAGCCCATATTAGAGAGAGCTTTACCTACAATGTCATAAATCACAGACATCCTATAAGGCCTGACCTTTCCAACACAACAGAATCCCTTTCCCACACATCAGGGTAATTGATCTTTATGGCTGGTTCATGTTGTCTTCCAGATTCCTGTCCCCTTTTTGGCCAAATGTTATATGTCAGTACCAGGGAGCTCATAGTTGCATGACATGGGTGATTATGACAGATTTCCATAAACATGACATGAATCCAATATTATCTCCCTGATTATGTTTCCAAGCAAATCATGTTCTTTAGAGGCATATTGAAGAGCTCAGGAAGGTAGGACATATTTTCATGATTAGCCTTTTTCCCCTTTATTAATTTGAGTCTCCTTTTAAAGCCACCGAAACTGGGGTGTATCACTACCTGCTGTAAAACAGAAATCCAAAGTTTAATTTTAAGCTGCACAAAGTGGGTAGAGAGTAATGTCACCCTTTTCCTCAGTCAGCAAAATATTATGGGTTGACCAAAAAAAAGCCCCTATCAGTTTCATGACTCTCTGACCAACTAATCTTCTTGGGTGGAAGAAGAAATAACCTTAAAGATTCATTAACATTCTACAGGAAACCATGAAGGTATGAAGATAAAGAACAAGCCCATAAATGCCTGCACTCTTGGTGCTTTGATATTTCAGTTCTCACATGCAAAGTGGCTCACCCATCTGTGCAACTGCTAAAGACAAGTGGGGCAAACATTGGCCAAGCAATCTATAACAGTCTTCTTTCTGTATGAGAACATTCCTGCAGAAAAAACTAACCACACCACCAGTCAGCAATCTAGTACTTAATCAAAAACTTGGAAAAACCCATCTATGGATCTGATGCAATCTTTCACAGTTGAATATTTGGCTTCACAACATTTTATAACCTGTTAAGCCATAGATAGCAGAGCTGCTTTCTGAAATGGCAAAAGACATAACCTTAAAGATCATTCAAAATTCTATAGGAAACCCTGAGTATTTGGAAGAAGATGTGGAAACAAAGGATAAGCCCACAATCCCTGCCTTCTTAGTGCTTTAATATTTTAGTTCTCATATATTTCCATGTCTTTTGAGAATTGGGTTTCCCATAGCATGCAAAATGTAAAATGCAACTGTAATAAGCAAGAAGCAGAGGTTTAAATAAGAAAGATTAAGGTGGCTTATAATAATGCCCTCCATGTTCCACAAGACCAGTCACAGTAATTTGGATGTACTTTCATTCTTACTAGTGTCTAGTGGCAAAGAGGGAAAAGCAACAGGTTTGGTAATTTTAATTTAAATGAATACATTAATCAAAATAGGGTTACATATACTTTTTAAAGATGTTCAACAGGATTTTTATTAACACATTGTACCCAATATACCCCAAAACAGTAAATAATATTATATTATCTGACCGTATGTTTCAGGTGTAAAAAAGGGGCATAAACTGTATGCTCAAATTTATAATAGAATTATCTTTACATATGTCTAAATCTTTGTCATAGACTTTGAGAGTATGTATCTTGGAATTATTGTTTAAAATAAATTAATATTAATTAATTATATTACCAGTGACTGGTGGTTTCCATGTTAGTGGCATGGTGAATGGTGAATTAGTCTGAACCTTAAGAAAATTTTTCCAGAATTCTGAAATCATTTAGTGCAGAATCATCCAGGATGCTGAAACTATTTTGTCAAATAGAAACTATTTTGTCAAATAGCCTGCTGGGAGGAGCGGAATACAAAAATGAACAATAAATAAATAAATAAATAAATAAAATGAAACTATTTTGGCAAATAAAAGAGCTCTTTTATTTGCCAAAATAGTTTCATTTTATTTGACAAAATAGTTTCAGCATCCTGGATGACTCTCCATTAAATGACTTCAGAATTCTGGATGTCCTCAGTTCCACGGTGTCAGCTTCATAGAATCTACTTCCAGTCATTCAGAAAATACAATGGAAGTATTCCTTACAAATGGCTGTCCAGCCTCTGTTTAAAATCTCCAGCACAAGAGACTCTACCGCATTTAGGGGCACCATATTCTATTGTCCAAACAACTCTTACCATCAAGAGGTGTGTCCTAATGTTTAGGAAAAACCTTATTGCCTACAATTGTCAAGTTAACAGTTGTAAACTGTTCATGTAAACTGTCATGTCCACTGTATTGTCGAAGGCTTTCATGGCCGGAGTCATTGCATTGTTGTAGGTTTTTTCGGGCTATATGGCCATGTTCTAGAGACATTATCTCCTGACGTTTTGCTTGCATCTATGGCAAGCATCCTCAGAGGTTGTAAGGTCTGTTGGAACTAGAAAATTGGGTTTATAAACTTTGAGAGTATAAACCCAATTTTCCTAGTTCCAACAGACCTCACAACCTCTGAAGATGCTTGCCATAGATGCAGGTGAAACATCAGGAGAGAATGCCTCTAGAACATGGCCATATAGCCCGAAAAAACCTACAACATCACTGCAATGTCCACTAATGGTGCTATATAAATTAGTGGTGGTGGTGGTGGTGGTGGTGATTTCCAATTCATGAGTCAGATACCTGTAGGTGCCAAATGAATAAGGATGCTGTCCCTAATTGCAGGGTCTATGCCTTACCTTTTATGTCTGAAATGGATAAGCTGTGTCCCAATGATTAGACATGATCCCAAACTTGATTAAGCTCTCCTGCTCATGCTCAATAATAAGCATGGGCAAAATTCATCCCTCCAGGTGTTTTGGACTTCAAGTCCCGGAAATCCCAGCCAGCTTACTGGCCTCTTGCCTAAGAATAGGTTGAGAGAAGAATAGAAATGCAAGAATTAGAATCCTCCATGACAGCAGGAGGAAGAGAGGTTGATAATTATTACAATGTCCTCTAATTTTCCTGAACAATTACGATTAAATTAATGATTAAATTAATTGTTCGTGGAAATGCTGATGCTGCTATTGCTAATGCAAATGCCTACAGTCCTTACAACCTCACAACCTTTGAGGATGCTTGCTATAGACGCAGACTAAACGTCAGGAGAGAATGCTTCTAGAACATGGCCATGTAGCCCAAAAAACCTAAAACAACCCATAATTATTTTATTTTTCTTAATATAATTATAATTGCATGGAGGTGAATGCCTGAAGATGGCTGTGCTTTCTTTGTATTGGAAGTGGAGAGTCAAAATTTCTGTTTCCATTGAACCACAACAATCTCCAACCTAAATGTTGTTTTAAAAGTTCCTCTTCTTTCTTTGGAGCAGAAGGTTGATTTGTGTTCTGAAACACTTTGCAATGTGATCACTAGAGAAAGAACATTCCTATTTTAACTACAATGCACTTGAATATAAAACCACAAATTCATATTAGTCACTAAAATTGTTCCTACTATTTCTAGTCCCCAGATCCCCATATCTTTACCTATGCCCATTTGTTATTATATATGGCTAGGAGGTAAAGAAGAGAATTGCAGGAAAAATATTGTAAACTGCAAATCTCTCCCCAGTCTTCCACACATCCACAATAAATGTCATTCAGTGAAGAGTGACTGTATGCATTTGCATTAGCAATAGCAGCATCAGCATTTCCACAAACAATTAATTTAATCATAATAGTTCGGGAAAATTAGAGGGCATTGTAATGCATAGTATGAAGCTTCCATGAGAATTCTCAGTTTTTCCCAAGACTCGTTCAAATACAATCTGCATATTGATGAAGTTCTACATGAAAGGAGAAGGAGGATGTGAATCTTTACACCTGCAATCTATCAATCCCATATGCATTTTCCAAAACAATTCTACATATAATAGTAATAATAATAATAATAATAATAATCTTTATTTATACCCTGCCACCATCTCCCCAACGGGAACCCGGGGCAGCTTACATGAGGCCAAGCCCGACAACACAACAATAAAATAAAATCAAACAAAAGCAATATAAACAATTACATAAAACATAAGCAATACAGTACTACAACCAATAATAATTACAATAAAATAAAACCATTCATGACACTACAATGAGTGGGCCGCATGTACAGATTAAAATAGAAAGGATAAAAACAGGGGGTGAGATAGCAGTGGTGCAAGTTATTTGTAAGGGAGAAAACTCTTTCAGAATGGGGTCAAGGAGAAGGACCTTCATGTCAAGGGGGGAGCTGTACATTCAGAGCAGATATTGAGATTAGATGATGGCATGATTATATAGTTAATCTCCAAAAGTACTGCGGAAGAGTCAGGTCTTATTCTTCTTCTTGAAACTTTCTAAAGTGGGGGCTTGCCTAATCTCACCTGGTAGTGCATTCCATAGATGGGGGGCCACTGAGGAAAAGGCTCTCTCCGTTGTTCCCACAAGGCGGGACTGAGACAGAGGTAAAGGTGAGAGAAAACCCTCTCCCGAGGATCGTAGGAAATGGGTAGATCCATGGAGGGAGATACGGTCATGAAGGTTGGCGGTAGGTATTCTACAAGTAATAGGTATATGTTGGATGACAAATGCATAGATGGTTGTGTCTCTCCTTACAAAGAAGATTACATGCAGTTTTGCTGCTAGCTTAAAGATGTTGACCTTTCTTATGGATGGAAAGTATTCCTTGTTTACTTATCCATTCCTAGATGGCTCAAATGAGTTAGACTTTAATATGAAACTCTAGCAGTGCTATATTTACACACAAGCTAAGTAAGCCACAGTTTTGGACAAGGATAAGAATTGTGTCTCCCTCTATATGTTGTTCAGATATATAAGTTCCAACAGCCCTAGCAAGCATAGCCAGGACTGAGGGGTTGCAATCCAGGGACATCTGAAGTGCCACAAGATTCCTGTTCTTGGTTTGTGGCCATATATTATTACATTTTAAGATCTTAGTAGTACTTCCGAGCTTCTTAAATTTGCCATGATTTAGAGCCTCTCAATATATCTGAATATTCATTTGAAAAATGTAATAAAATTTATTTAAAAAATATATCTGAATCAATTTAGGAAGGGACATGATTTCTGACCTCTACAGTAGCCATATATAATGAGACAACCCACATGAAATATGTTTACACAACTCCATTCCACCATATAGATTATTTTAGTCAAAACTTAAACTGGATTGAAATACTTCTATGAATAACAGGAAGTCTAAATAATGTAGTGCTTTGGGCTTATCAGGTTTATTTTTTTAATGTGGTAGTCAATTACATTTCAAAAACTGTGTGTGGAGCACCCATAAATACCCACATGCTATAACTACAAACTTTGGTTCTGTTGATTATCATTATTCTAAAGTCTGATTTTCTCTCACTGAAGAAAATGGGGGGGGGGTATTGATAGGAGAATAGCATGAAACTGGAAAACTGATGAAATCGATCTAAAATGTCATTTACTAGACTTAATTAATATTTGCTAGGGATGGAAGTAATATTAAGAAATATTAATATTCCAAATGGAAAAGAGTAGGTGGAATCCTCACAGTCCAGGACTTACTAAATAATGAATCACTCTTACGGTAAGAGCTGTTCAACAGTGGGTATTGTCTTGAAGTGCAGTGGACTCTCCTTTCTTAGGGATTTTAAATAGAAGTTGGACAGGCATATGTCATAAGTGCCTTGTTTGTGTATTTCGACATGACAGGGGGCTAGATTGGATGCCCCTTTTGGTCTCTTCCAATTCTATGATTCTATGAAATTATTTGCATGAAATAGTGAATATTCTCTGGACACAAAGCTTTTTAATACACAGAAAAGAAGATTCCTGTCCAGAAAACATGGTTTTATATGCAAAAGATAACATTTGTGTACAGAAAATACAATCTTCTGAGCAAAATTCCCCAAATCACATGAACCCAAAATATTAGTCCTCAAAAACCACACAATTCATGAGGAATGTTTCACAGCAGAAAGTTCTTTAGTGCAAAAAGTGGAAGCTCTTGTAACAGAGAGCTTTACTTGTAAGTTGGTACTTTTTGATACCACTAGCCCCAGAGCCTCTCCAATACTTTAAAAAGGAAATGGGGGTAGTGGTATGAGAAATCAGGGGAGTTTTCTGAGTCTATATTCAAACTGAATGACCATCCTCTGTCCCTTTGTTCTCTGTAGACTCTAGATCAGGGGTGGGCAATTACCGGCCCTCCAGGTGTTTTGGACTTCAACTCCCAGAAATCCTAGCCAATTTACCAGCTGTTACAATTTCTGGGAGTTGAAGTCCAAAACACCTGGAGGGCCGGTAATTGCCCACCCCTGTTCTAGATGCTATGAGACCCAAACAGACACATGCTCCTTTTTGAAGGAATACTACTTTAAAACAATGGTAAAGGACTGTCCCATCCTCACTTCCCATTGTGTAATGGCTAAAGAACATTTAAAGCATGTGGTATACATTGCAAGTGTCAAATCATAGAAGTTCTTTGGTGAGTTTTTTTCCCCTTTTTGTTTTTGCTATGAGATATCAAGGGTTTTTTAAACTCCGTCCTTGTGTGGAAAAAAATGTTGGGGCTAGTCTTGGAAATTGCCATTGAATGCTCTGGGATAATAGAAACACCATTCATTGACTTCTATGTTGACAGAAATCTTCATAAGCTTCTCTGTGATATCAAAGATGTGGTAGGAATCCCTTGGGAGGTCCAACCTGAAAAAAGTCCACCATCAAATACTACAAGAAAGAGAGAGAATTTTAGATAGGCAAAAAAGATTGCTGAGCTATCATTCTAAGTAGACAAAAAAAGACTTTACAGACTATGTTTGCTTCTGAGAAGCTGGGAAGCTCATAATTTACAAGTAATTGACAGTGACAAATTCATACAATAATTCATAACAGAATGATTGTAAAATATATGCATTTCATGTCTAAGTCAAAGGCAAAACCTGTAAATAAGAGAAGAACAATATCACATGGGGGTATTAGCAAAGAATTATTTATTTACTGCATGTATATATCCCTTTTCTCACCCCTGGGGGAATAATTGCCCAACAGTGTTATGCATATTTGGAATAAACTGCCAAATTGACCAGCAAAATGATGAGCTCTTCATCTATGAGGTTTTTAAAATATCTATCTATCCACACACATACACATACAAATAATATTGCAGCTTTTCTAACTGAAAGTACATCTGTTCTATGGATTTGAAGAACTGTATACGTTCAAAGTGACCCTTTCTGTGCTTGATCTACAGCATCTATATAAAAATAGAACAAGGTGTTTAGCACTGTTATAAAAAAGCTACCCTTGCCCATATGGTGGATTTGTCTTCTGTGCCATTACACAAAATGACAGAGCTTCACAAAATGAGCTGGAAGCCATGTTTTCAGTTTTACAAGGTCTTTAGTGTTCTCAGTCAAGGACTGTTGATGCCTCACCAAACTACAACTCATAGTATCTCATATCATTGAGCTGTGGCAGTTAAAGTGATGTCAAACTGCATTATTCTATAGTGTAGATGCATGAAAACCAGCCATGTTGCCTTCCTTTTCAAAAAAATTGGTGCAAGTCCAAATTTCAACAGTGCCAAATCTTGCAAGTACCAAAGTCAAATGATTCAGTCAGAATTGATTTCTCTCTGCTCATGCTGTTTTCTTAACAGCTTTCCCTTGAGTATTATGTCACCATTAAAAGTTATTATTGTTTGGTAACCTCTCACATCAGCTTTTCAGTCAATGGAAAATGGAAAGAAATGTGTCTCCCTACAATAGAAACACAGTTATGAGGTTTGGGATTCCTTTGAACAACCATAGCAAAAGGTGAGAAAGACACAATAACGTAACTTGATTAATAAGACCAATCTTATTTTGTTTTCAGTTGCGCTGAAGTGCTAATCATCCTTTTCTCACAAAAGATTAAATTTTAACACATTTTTCTATTTATTTTTTTAGTGTTAGACAAGCTTAGAATTCTAACGAATTAATAGGGCAATCTTTTGATTTTGACCTTCCTTAAAACAATTCTCCATTTGTAGTTTTAAAGTAATTCTTTCAAATATTTAATTTGACAATGTATTCATCCTTTCATCAGGATAAATAGGATTTTCTCTTATTTTTATGATCCCCCCCCCTTAAACAATTTTCCAGATTATCAGAGAAACTGTTTTCAGAAGAAATTCTGCAACAATGTGTATTAGATAGGTTTTCCCCTGATATTAAGTCCAGTCATGTCCGACTCTGTGTTTGATCTCATCTCTATTGCTAAGCTGAAGAGCTGGCATTGTCCATAGACACCTCCAAGGTCATGTGGCTGGCATGACTGCAAGGAGTGCCATTATCTTTCTGCTGGAGTGGTACCTATTGATCTACTCATATTTGCATGTTTTCAAACTGCTAGGTTCGTGGAAACTGAGGCTAACATTTTGAACAGCAAGTTCAGCAGCTAAGTGGTTTAACTCCACCACTGGGGTTATCTTTAACTATACTATCCTAGGTAGACAGTGGCATAGCAGCTGACAGAATTACATAGACTGTTCTCTGCCCTGAAGAACATTTCAGTTGAGCATGAAGATTTTGGCCATATAAGTAGATGCTTTTTAACCATTTGCAACTGTATATTAGCAACATTTTTTTCTCCTGGAGATTTCAGACCTCACTTGATTTTTAATGTTCTTCTCACTTCCATATTTCCTACTACTGGAAAAGGTACAGAAAAGGGCAACAAGAATGATCCAAGGGATGGAGCGGCTCCCTTATGAAATCAGGTTGCAACGCCTTGGTCTTTTCAGCCTTGAAAGACGGCGTCTAAGAGGTGACTTGATCGAAGTGTATAAAATCATGCATGGGATAGAAAAGGTGAATAAAGAAAAATTATTTTCTTTTTCACAAAACACTAGGACTAGAGGGCACTCCCTGAAGCTCCAAGGTAGGAAAATTAGGACTAATAAAGGGAAATATTTCTTCACCCAGAGGGTCATTGGGTTATGGAATTTACTTCCAGAAGAGGTTGTGACAGCTGTCAGCCTGAACAACTTCAAGGCAGGATTAGACAGATTCATGGATACCAAGTGTATCGGTAGTTACTGAAAAGGACATTCAAGTGCCACCTCGGAGTTGGTTGAGGTAGGCAGGATTTCCCTGGGTACTGGTTGTGGGGGTCGGGGAGCAGGTTAGGGTTTTGCCCTCCCTTCTGCTCGAGATCCCCGTGTACAACTGGGGGCCACTGTGTGATACAGAATGCTGGACTAGATGGGCTGAGGTCCGATTCAGCATGGCTCTTCTTATGTTCTTATGTTCTTATATGTGAGTAAGGATTATGATGAAATCAGTGGACAAACATTATTCAATAAATGGTTGTGGAGAAATTTTTCTATTCAAAATTTTTGAAATCATTGATTCAAGGTACTGATTGTTATCACAAAAGCTCTCCATCATCTTATATTAGCTTTTATATCCTTAAATATTGTTAGCCTGCAATTTCCATCATTCTTAGCTTTCCCTGTCAGGGTAGGGAAGCTGGAGGCGCACAATATCTGTGGAGCCAAGATACAAACTGCTTCACTTTACATTCATCCACCTAAATACTGAGATCATCATCAGAGGTACTTCATTGGGTTCTTCCACTATCAATAATATGGGTAGTATGCAAAAGATGCTTATCTTTTCTGCTGTATTGAAGAGCCAGCATGATGTAGTGATTTAAGCATTGGACTGAAGACCAGAATTTGAACTCCCACTTGGCCATGAAACCTATTGGATGACTATGGACAAATGACACTCTATTAGCCTCAGATGAAGGCAATGGCAAATCTCTTGCCGAGAAAACTCTGTTTTAGGTTAACTTTAGTGTCAATATAGACAGGAAATGGCTTGAATGCACACAACAATGATAACAGCAACAATAGCAATGAAGGTGTTCCTCAGCAAGCCACAGTCTCCTTGCATACAATATTAAATGTGCTGCTGTGATGATAAAGTGAAACTATCCTATGTACACTATCCTTAGCATCTTGTAGAAATACTGGGGTCCATGGTGATAAATAAATAAAATACCTTATAAGCTATGATCACAAAGGTTTACCAATAAAAATGAAAGAATACAAACACTGGTATTTATGTAAATGTTATCTTACCATTCAGCAGTTGATTCAACAAGTCTATTCTAGTAGAGATAGCAATTGTTAGAATATCAAATTATTTAGGAAATGGCATCCAAATTGCTGTCCATGTTCTGCCTCCACCCAAAGAGTTTTCCATGGCTGAAAAAGCATTCAATCCCAAGTTATAGCAATCAAATCACTACAGAATATCAGTGACTGAACAGTCAAACTACTACACCACACTGGCCCTCAAGAAACCCTAACTATGAATGTGTGAAAATCCCCCACAAATGATCCACAGTTACTTCTGAAGGCTATTAAAGAAAACACTTGATTCAACATTGAAAACTAGCCAGAGACATCATCATCATCATCACCACCACCATCAACAACAACAGAAGTGACATTTATTTCATTTTCTTCTCCCTCCCTCTGTTTTGGCTCAATACCTTCCCACAACCTCTCTGTCCACACTTTAAAATTATGGCTCTAACATTTTGTCTAATGTTAGATTAATGAAATCCTCTAGTTTTTGTCTGTTTTTGTCTTTATTGCCTATTCATTTTATAGTCACTTCAGCTGATTTTTTTGATATATTGGATTTGGTTCTCAGAAAAGCTAAAGATCTGCTAGTCATATGTTAGAAAATAAATCCAACTTTGAGAAACCTTTGAGTCTGGAAAGCTCACTCCAAAATTCATCCCAGGTAATAATCAAGGAGATTGAATTCGGGACATTCGATATGTGAAGAACGTTTTCTACCACTGAGGGTATATATGACTTCCAGCATGGGGAAAATGGGTAGAAAATAAGAAGTAGGACAGTAGATTGCATTTTTCCTCTCCTTGCTTCCCGGAGCCAGACATGTAAGCAGAAAGAGATATCTGATGTACAACTGCACTGCCATTAAGAAGTAAGCCTTCTCTCCCCCTATTCTCCCAGATCTGTCTGGGGGAAGCCATGTGCTGCAGGGAGAAAAGAAACTTTTTAATCAGCTGTTGCTGTACTCTCGGGTGTTTGACAGGGTTGGATCCAACCCTGAAAAGTTTTCAGTATCTTTACTTTCCTAATATCCTTCTTCCAAATAATTTTATCCCCTTATGTCAAGTTTAAAGAACATTCTAAATGTAAAATGCTTCATGCCTCTTTTCTAAGCATAAATACCATTGAAAATGAGTCATGAATCATAAATAATTTTGCCATGATAGAAAACCTGGCTTTAATACCAATACCTTCAGACTATCCTTGTAAGATACTTGGAGTCTCCCTGAACATCTTAGAATTGAAGGGGGGGAGTACAAAACAGACATAACATCAAGAAGGCTACTGAATTCTAAGAGGAAACCTTTTATAGCTCAGATGGATAGATTGACATTTAATAATGGAAAATGGCAGACATTGTATAAAAATTCTCAAGCATGATTTAAGTTGAACTTCTTAAAAAGAAATTGCACACAACTCGAGAGGAAATAATCATGAGAGTCTCTTAAGAGTCTGGCCTACTTCTAGAATTCATCACTAGTTAAGTTGGAGAACAGTTTTACTGCTAAATATTTTCCAGAAGTAAACATTGTCTGGGGTACTCTCCTGTGGATGAAAGGAAATTTCAGAAATGGGCTTTTAATTGTAAGTTTTCTCTTATAGAGATTTTATTATATAACCTCCTATTGTTTACAAACATGCACATTAGATGTGGGAGAGCAAGGAAGGAGCTCAGACTGATTGTAGTAGTTTATAAAGCTGAGCCAGTTCTGCAAAAGCTGTTAGGAAACTGATTGCTGTTATGACAGCTCCTGAAATGCATCCAGTTTGTTTTTTCTATTCTGGCTAAATTGCAGCTTCCAATATGGAGACCCCCACATTGTGAATTCTGGGTTTAACTCCTGATCAAAAAACCTAAGTGTATTCAACCGCCAGAGTCTGGAAAAGTTTTTTGAAAACATTCATTGCAAAAATTGCTGTCTGGAGAGATTTTGAAAGTTGTAGTCCAAAAGATAACTCTTCAAACTACCCATAAGCCATCAAAATCAATCAAACCAACATATTCTCCTAACATGCTATATGAAAACTTTAACTGAAAGAAGAAAAATAGCCTTTCATGAATATATCCTGAAAATTGGAGCTCATTCTGCTGTTAGTCCATGTGAAGCAATTGTTTCAGACAGCAGTTGCTAAAGGGTAGCTGTACAGTGCTAGAGGAGGGACTTGGATACAATGTACTGCCTTCACTGACCTGCTTCCCTTTGGCATATTGAAATATTAATTTTTAAAGGCTGCTTTCTAGTTCTTCCCATCAAGCAGTAAAATGTATTGCACTAACCCTGCATGGAAACATGAGCAAAAACAATAACTGCTTTCTTGTTTGAGGAAAATAGCTGCATGGCTACATAGCCTCATTGAATCATAGACTTTGAAGAGACTACAAGGGCCATCCAATCCAACCTCCAGCCATGCAGGAGCACTCAATCAAGCACTCCTGTCAGTTGGTCATCATGTTTGCTCATAAAATTCCTGAAAATTTTGCCTGATCAGAAAAAATATTAGAACTCCAGGATATTCTGTAACTGAATTTTAGACATGTACCATGCGTGTAAAGAATATCAATAGCTTTCCTCATCCTTGAACCAAATGGGTCTCTTCACATACTTCATTTTATAAAAATAGATAATAGGAAAAAATATCATCTGTCATGAATTTTTTCATCTCTGAATAAAGCAAATAATCACTTTTTCCATTGTTTTGGGTGCTAAAAAGTACATTTGCAGGAGGGGATAAGTATTTTATGTGAAATACATTTGAGTGGAAATGAACATTTTGCCCCAAATACTATGGCTTATTGCACTCAAAGCCCTTTGTTACATTTTCACAACAGTCTCTTCCAAACATGATGTGAATAACAATGACAAATACACGAAAACACAATATCTCACCCAGTGAGGAGATTTTTAATTTTCCAGTGTCATTGAAATAATGAAATGTTTAATTACTTACTGTATATATATTATGAAGAAGACAAAATAGTGGTATTACGATATTGCCTATAATTTTAGGTGCATACAATATAATGCAGAAAAAATAGACATATGTAGAGACCAGTTTTATAAGCTGGACATGAAAGTGGAGTAGAGTAGAAAAGTTTGTTTTTAAAAGTTATTGCTGAAGTAGTGGTGATTGTCATATTACTACACGAACTATGTTGTGCAGTGACATGAGATTTTCTACCTCTAGTAAAGCACCAACATTCTTATGAAACTTACGATCTCATCATACAGGGATAGATTCAGTGGCAAACACTGATATAGCCCTAGTTACCCATGGAGCTGGCCAGCTCCGATCACACAATGTCATGCCATCTCTGTGGGTGAAAGAGGGCAGAACCAGCATGCTGCCACTGCCCTAGCAACAAGGATTCCCATGTTGCCATTCTCTCAATGGGGGAAGCTGTGCGTTCTATGTACACACCACCCTGTGTGAAGAGCTGCTGGAGGAGCCTGGTGAAGCGAAGTGTGTGGTGGTGGTTTCCCCACAACTGGTGGCAAACTGGAGCACCATTGAGAGCCTCTGCCAAAGGTATGATGAGGCTGTTAAAACATGAACAAAAAGGACCCCCCCCCCCCCAGTAATCTTTTTGGTTAAAACAGAGTTTTTCCTCTTTTTTTGTTTTGGTATTTTAAATGTTGCATTTGTTGTTGCATTTGTTTTTCCCAGAGGGACTTAGCAGCATGACTCTGAAACCTAATTAACCCATTTAAACTATATTCTTATAGGTGGGAAACTAGTTGGATAAATAATTGCAACATTTTTCAGTCAAATAAGTTATTTGAATGAGTTTGTTTGCACTGATGATGCTTTCACACTGGACAAAAGTGATGATGTACCCTTTCAGAAAGAGTTGTTAAGGAATAACTCTTCTTGACAAACAAGAAAACAATTACAATGTCTTTACCATTTTTCTATTTTATGCATTTATTGTATTTACTATACAGAAGTATCAATATCATTTTCATGATCAACAGCTAAAATTAATGAACATAATCTTATTGGAGATTACAAGTCCCTAACCTAGAATTACAGAATTACAGACTATTTCATGTCCACAATCCCTATGTAACATTGACCCAATGCCTCATGTGGACCCCACAGTCCATTCACTCTGCACAGACTCTTCTGTCCCATGCAGATGGTCCCTTAGATTAGCAAGTATCTTTGCTCTTGCCATTGAAGAAAGTTCATTCTCTCCCTCCGTGTTTCATCACTTCACTGCATCACATCAACTCAGTTTCCTAATACAATTGTGCATTCATAGCTTTGTATCATTGTATATTTTTGATATCTTGGTGTTCCAATTAATCCAGGCTGCTTTGGACTTTCTGGCTCATCTGTTCTAATCAGAACCTGGTACAAATAGATCTTAATTAGTACAATATAAGTCTGGATTCAAATGAAGCAGATGAAGCAGATGCACAGCCCTGCCTGAACATTTACTCTACGAAAAATCAACAGGACTTCTTATAGTAAAAACATGCTGTTTGGGCTATGCCATAATTTGGATTTCAGTTTTGGATTCTTTTTCTTCTTTGGCTACAATTCACTATTTTAAATGCTAACTACAGTATGTGAATTGCATTATTCACAATTTTATAGAAAGTGCTGCTACAGTTTGATGATGTGTTACTATGAAAAGAAAGGCAGAATATTAATTTTACTTTCTTTAAGAAATAAAGCAAAATAAATTTGCTGGACTCATCCCTTCAATAGACGTTCCCTGCCTAGCGCAGATGGCCGGGGATAGCAGGTTGCCTCCTCCCACGATGCAAGAGATTGGATGGTTCCATCGAACCATCCATAAACAGGGGCTGGGGCTGGCTAACTGCTGTAGCCAGCCCCTCTGCCTCATTCTTTGGGGAGACTTCGACCCACCACGCCCACCCACTGACAGTATAATTCTTGGTTGCCTACTGGGACTGGGTAGGAATTTTTTTCCCTTCTATGTTCTAGGGTTTTTTGGGGGGGAGGGGTTTGCCTACCCTATACTGTTATTAGGGACTAGTTGGGATGGTGTGGTTTATAAATAGGCCAGCATAAATAGCATAGAAAAATACAAATATCGGTACACACACAAGGCACCACTGAAAGGGTGTGGGCCATTACACAATTCACTCACCTACATGGCAGTTAAAGGGTAAGGGGGACATCATATGGCCCAGAAACTGGAGAGTCCGGTCTCAATAATTTGAGAGAGGCTTCTCTAGCATTTCCCTTTGAAGTTGCCCAGTTTGCCTTGTCAGAGGACCCAGGTGTGTTGCCCTGAATAGCCGAGGGATAGACCGCTTAAGGACGCTACCTCAGCTTCGCCACACCAAGTTCCATTGACACCTAAGTTTAGTTCAGTTTATTAAATAGGTAACCTTTAATAAAAGTCGCCCAAAATTTGAACCCAAAGTTATTGTTGTCTGGTCTCATTATTTCGGGGGTTGGAAGGCAACAAATTTTATTTACTTGGAACATCTGAGTCTGCAGCATTCCCCAACTTCTAGTAATGTTAGATACCTGTTATGTCCTGCAATAAACCTGGACATTGTCTGGACACACAGGAGCAACCTTAGGCCGAAATTTGGAGTGTGTGCCCATGTAGAGGCACCCTTAGTTCAAGATTATTCAGTCTTGTATTTCACACTATGATCATGCATTCTAGGCAATCGTATGATTATATTTAATTCTTCTATCTGCTATTGTTGCTTGGTAAGTTGTGCTGAGTCCCCCTTCAGGGGTGAGAAGCGACGGGGTACAAATACCATAAATAAATAAATAATAAGTATTTTAATATTTTCATTTGATGTCACCAGGGATGTGCAAAGCTTCAGAGTTCTGCTTCATAATTTGGGGATTTGAATGATTCATAAATACAAATCTCTGAAATACTAATAGGAAACAACCCCTCTGAAGCATTTACGAATTGAAACACAAGCCTCCAAAACATTCAGAGAGATTAGTAAAAGTTTGTTGTTTTGAAGCTTTTTTCCCCAATGTAACATATCCCATTGCCCTGTCGCCCCATCACTCATAATAATCTGGAGTTGGAGGGGATAGGGGCTGGAGTGATAAAGCGTGGGAGCATGCTTTTTCCCCTTTTCAGTCAATCAGAAGAAGAAATCCAAATCTTGCGACTTTCTGCAAAGCTGGTTTTATATATATTTCCCTCGGCATCTCCTCTGTGTGGCATGGTGTTAGAAGGAGAGAGAGATAAGATGTGTTCTTTGGGGGTCCATTCTGTTTTGTGTTTTTGTTAAGCTGGTCTCCGCATAGATGTTGAAATCCCCCAGCACAATAAGCCGTTGGGACTCCAACACCAGGTCTGAGACCACTTCAGCTAGCTCAGGTAAGGAGACTGTAGTGCAGCGGTACACTAACAGAATCCCCATTCTGTCCCGGTCACCTACCCTCAGGTGGACACATTCAAAACTGGTTGACTGCGGGATGGGACACCTGGTCAGGGTGATGGATCCCCTATAGACGACTGCGACCCCGCCACCCCGCCCTCCTGGTCTCAACTGCTGCTGCATGAAATAACCTGGTGGACAAAGCTGGGTTAGGCTTACACCTCCAGCCTCGTCCAATCAGGTCTCTGTAATGCATGCCAGGTGTGCCCGCTCATCCAGAATTAAGTCTTGAATGGAGGCTGTCTTTCCATGGACAGACCTGCCATTCAGCAGCACCACCTTTAACTTGGAGGGATTGCCAACCTGGGTACCCAAACTTACCACATCAGGAGACCATTTTGGAACCATTAATGTACTCATATGTTCCCTATGCTGAATTAATGGTCTCCCTTTTTCATATCTCCCCCTCCCCCATATTACTTCTATGGTGGGCCCTCGACTGATGGAACCCACCTCACCCTCCAAACATCCAGCCTCTCTTCTATCGTCCCATGGCATAATGGCTCTCTGAGTCAAAAAGGTTTCTGACTCCTGGTCTAGGAGAAGCTCTAAGCATGTTAGTGACTACATGAAAATTTTGCAAAAACAAATGCACTACATACATAGATTATCAGGAATGGCAGGAACATGCCATTGGAGTCTTAACAAAAACACACCCCAGATCTTTTATGGATCTATTGTTTTAGTGTACAAAGCTCTATATGGCTCAGAACCAAGATATGTGAAGGATCTTATCTTCCCACATGAGCCTTCCTGATCTTTAAGACCTGCAGAAGAGGGACATCATGGGAGAATGCCTTCTTTGTGGCCTTTTGGAAGTCCTTCCCTAGGGAAATTAGGATGGCTTTATTTTTATTTTCCTTTTGGTGCAGAATGAAATAGCGTTATTTTCTATCAAGCCTTTGGAAACTGGTTTTAGAAACAAAAGGTAAGTACTTTCTTTGAAGTAAGTGGCTTAATGTTATTACTATTTAATACTGCTTGAATATTACTTCTTGTAGGTTTTTAATTATGTGTTTTATTGTGTTCTTTTTTTTGCAAGCTGCTTTGAGTCTTAGAATGATTTGTCTACAAGTCCATGAAAACAGAAGAAAAAAATTGAAAAACATATGAAAAAGGTTCTGGTTTTATAGGAGTAGTTCATTGCCTTCAGTAAATAAAATGATTCCTAGTCAACAGTAAAATCAGCCAAGTGACAAAACAATATTTTTTCAGATTACTTTCTAAACTAGATCCTTTCCATAGAGATCATTCTAAAAGGAAATGTATGTGAGTATGATTGCATGATTATGTGTGAAAGAGAGAAGCAAAGCAGCCAGGGAAGGTGTCAGCCACATTGAGATTGAGTAGGCTTCCTGCTACAAAATGATAACATTAAATGATTTTTCCCCTCTCAGTCACACCTGTCAACATGGAGCAATAATAAGTAAAGGGAATAGTAGCAGCATAGACTATTAGACAACTTCTCCAACAATGTTTGCACCCCAGTTATGCTTCAGTTACACATTTCAGCTCATTAAAATGTTGTTTTTCCCCTCCAAAGCCATCATTTTCTAGTATTTTCAGTTCAGTCATGGAAAGAATGGGAATTAATGAATCAAATCATTAAATATACAGCCTAGTTGCCTCAATAGCCATGGGAAAGAAAGGGAAAAAACATACTATGGAAAGCAATGAGAACAGTCCAGCTGTACCTACAATGCTCTGCTGCTCAATCACAATTGCATTGTTCCAGTGTCATAAACACTGTTAGAGTGTTAAGCCTGGTTCACATGAACATGCACGTCATTTGATATGGTTGATGATTAGTGATTAAAAGAATGATGCCATTCTCCTGAAAAGTAATGCATTAAGCAACCACATTTCACATTACTATTTCAAATGTTTAAGGATGAATGCCAAAATGATACCATTGATAAAGAACAAGGACATATGTTGAGAAACTCAAATTTTGCAGTAACAGTAACTCTAGCAAATGTTGGGGGGGAAAGCTGTTGGTGGGCATGAAAGAGAGTAGACAATTGAAATAAGATTGCTTTAAAGTCTGAGTAAGGAACACACCACATTTTTAAGGTTGATTTTTTAAATCTGTGTTGTTTTCTAGTGTTGTTGCATCATGCCATGGTTACTCACTGTGCCAGTGGTTACTTCCTACTAGGTTGAGACAGTATGACTCACTCAAGACCAGGGTCTGAACCCCTACACAACAATGGACACCCACTGAATGCAATGGATTTCCATTGTCATGTAGGGATTCAAACCCTGGATACCAGACCCTGGACTCTCAAAAACAAAGTTTTTGGAGAGGGCCAGCATTGGTGTAGTGGTTTGAGCACTGGACTACAACTCTGGAGTGGTCATACTCTCTCAAACTCTGTAGTGGGAAGTTTGGTATGGTGTAAATATGCTTTGGAGCAGCCCCCCATCCAGTATGGGGTGGTTGTCCATATGGCCCAGGAAAACATCCACTCTGCTAGAATGACACCTCATCTGTGTCACTACCACTATGGCCATGACTCATAGTTGGCCATGGAGCGCCATACATTTTATCACCAACAAACTTTGTCCACCTGATCTTTGTTCACTTAATAGGGCTTTTAGATAAATATTTCATTTAGTGTTTCAAAAACCTTATTTAGAATTATTTTTTAAAAAAAATTGGTAAAGACATTACCACTTTTTGGCAGAGAAGACTAAACGTCTTGTAAAACTACAAATCCCACAATTCCATAGCAATGAGTCATAGTATTTAAAGTGGTGTCAAACCTCATTAATTCTATGACATAGGCACACTGTGTGTATCTCTCTTCCTTTTGGATGAAATTTTCCATACGTGATGTTAGTTTGGCCACTATTGTCATTTCCAGATTAAAACTCAATAGCCGAGATCCTGCATTGCCAAAGCAATGACAGCAACTGCGCTTTGGGTCATTGTTACATCTAATGATGCCATCCCCCAAAACGCATGACCATTGCAGCCTGGAAACATCTCTGCCAAAGCAATTCTGAGGCACTGGAGAATGGGGAGCCAGGGAACCATGCCCACAGCACTTTCCTATTGCAGAACAGGTTGAGAAAAAGCATCTGGAGAGGCCCCTCAAGGTCCTATCACAACTGCTTGTCCCAACACATTCTGGAATAGCAGAGCCCTGCAAATGTCATTCACCAGCATCCCATTCAGTTGTTCATACCTGTAAACAGGCAGACAAATGTCAGTGTGCTGGAAGATGCATTTTTTTTGTAATCTGCCATAAGCATCCTTTCAATCCAATACAAAATATCCCAGTACGGTTTGCTGAAAGTCAAAGACAATGACAACCAGACATAGAATCATCGATACCACAGATAAAGGAAGAGAACACTTCCCCTGCAAATATATTAATGGTATATTTGATGAGCAATCTCTTTTGAAAGTTAATTAGCAGGTGAATCTATTGTTGAGAAGTAGGACAACTTTCAAGGTAATTGAATTTGCAGGTACTTCAACCTCTTATCACCTGGCATAGGAAATAGGTTATCTCAAAATAAAACTGAAATTCAAGACATTACTGTTTGTGACAAAATGAGAAAGGTATGCCTCATTTTTTAAAAAAATCTGTAAATTGATTCAAATGATTATTTGTCAAAACTGGGTGTGCCAAGTTTCTTTTGACTTTGACCTTGTTTTGCATTACTGCTCCAAACTGGATTATTTTGCTAAGTAAGAATACATGGCACAATCACAAGAGCCACTAGCAACCCTGAATGCTTCTGCAATGACAAAAATCCTATGGCAACAAGCTCCATTTTCTTTTCTAAAACTGACATTCAAAAGGCTACATGTGTATACATAATTCATCCTACTACTTAGTGTCAGGTACTTGTCCCCACTTTTTAAAAAACCCAAAATGTACTATCTGAATATTTTAAATGTTATGTTTGCTTCAACTTGCTGATTACTTCCATCATTACTGTACAACACATTATTTATTGAGTACTTATAACAGAAGATATATGAGCCAGTGTTCACATAGACTTGATATAAATTAGAATGCATTATCCCTCCCAACTGACTTTTCGGAAAAGAGTAAAACCCTGGCTCTTTAAACAAGCTTTTGATAACACAATGTAACAGTTTTAACACAGTACAGTGATATAACAAACACAGAATGGCTTAGACCAGTGTTTTCCCAACTGCTGTGACGCGCCAACTAGTGTGCCGTGACGGACCTCCTGCTGTGCCGGGAGAAAAGCTCTCTGCCCCCCTTTCTTCCCCCCTCGTCCTGCCGAACTCCTGCTGCTTGGGGGAGGAGGAAGGGCCGGGCGGCGGCAAAGAAAAAGAAGAAGGGGTCTGGGCGCCGCCTCCTTCAGCGGTTTCCCCAGCCAGCCTCCAATCCGCCATGACTCAGGCCCCTCGCTCGGTGAAGCCACGTGGAGGAGGAGCCCCACCCACTGAAGCCCGTCCACCGCTCATGCTCTTCCTCCGTGTGGCCTGGCTCCGCCCCTCCCCTTGGCTTTGGCACTCCCAGCAGCTGCTCCAGCCTTGAGGGGACAGTGCCAAGCCAGCATTGTGCTGCCTCTGCCCCGCTGGCTTGGCACTGCCCCCTCAAGGCTGGAGCAGCTGCTGGGTGAGCTGAACCCGGGGAAGGGGGCGGGGCATGGAACAGCACTCTCAGCAGCTGCTCCCAGCAGGCCACCATCCCCCAGATTTTCTTTACTGTGTCAGAGTGTCATTTTGTGTCATTTTGGTTGGTGGTGTGCCCCCGGATTTTTTAAATGTTAAATGTGCTCAAAAAAGGTTGGGAAACACTGGCTTAGACGATGTAAATGGATAAGGAGTTGAATTGGAAGACATTGATGATTATAGTTTTAATGGTTTATATAGATTTTTACTATGTCATACTAAATGTTTTTAATTGATATGTATGTATGTTCTGGCATCAAATTGTGCCAATCTGTACACCGCCTTGAGTCGCCTTTGGGCAGAGAAAGGTGGGATAAAAAGGCTGTAAATAAATAAATAAATAAATAAATAAATAAATAAATAAATAAAAATATGTGCACCAAAGTCTATGAATTTTCTTGAGGTACTCAGATTACATGGGGGGGGGTGTCTGCCACCTTTTGAGCCTCTTTGGGAGGGGTGGTATATAAATCAAAATTTAAATAAAAAATAAATAAAAATAATTTTTTGCTGTTCAGTTCCCCAGATTACAGTAACTGATGGATTAATAAAAGGAGATATGATGTGACACTTTAGATCAAATTTTACCCTGTTGAATTTGAAATTTCTTTCCTCACAATATGTTAAAATTTATAGTATATAACCAATGAAAAATAGAGATATCTGACTCAAAGCGGATCTGTCTATTTCTTCATTTATTGATGTATAAATAAAGTGGGGAATCAAATTAATCCAAAACCATACAAATAAAAACCTCAAAAATTGCAACTTTAAAACAGAATTAAAATAATTTATTCAAACAAAATTCATTTAAAAGACATTTTATTTAAAAACTACAACATTGGCCCATTGAATATTCTTTCTTCAGTAAATACTATAGTAAATATCCCAAACTTCACACTAAGGTCCCTTCTACACTGCCTTATATCACAGCATCTGATTATCTGATTTAAACTGTATTATATGAGTCTCCATTGTCAGATAATCAGGGATAAGAAGGTAATCTGGGATCAGGTCCTGGGATATAGTGGCAGTGTGGAAGGGGCGTCTCATATATTTTACCGTATATACTCGAGTATAAGCTGATCCGAATATAAGCTGAGGCACCTAATTTTACCACAAAACACTGGGAAAATTTATTGGCGAGTATAAGCCTAGGGTGGAAAATGCAGCAGCTACTGGTAAATTTCAAAATAAAAAATAGATACCAATAAAATTATATTGAGATATCAGTGGGTTAAATGTTTTTGAATATTTACTGCATTTCAAAGAAAAAGAGTAAACTAGCTCTTTAAGTGGAAAAGTAGGTTCAATGAAAACAATATGGTATCAACAAATAATAATAATAATAATAATTTT
Organism: Anolis apletophallus; assembly: GCA_030556195.1. NCBI lineage: Eukaryota > Metazoa > Chordata > Lepidosauria > Squamata > Anolidae > Anolis > Anolis apletophallus. Next base: position 82,298,705 of record JARBWK010000006.1, on the reverse strand, counting down.
AAAACTTCATTTGTATCACACCCTATCTCCCAATGGGGACTCAGGCCAGCTACCAGCATAGTAACAGGCAAACATTAAATGCCTATATAAACAATGCAGAGCTAGATATAGATCTATAATTACATATACTAATTTCACATATGCATTTTCTCCTGAAACATTTGCAAATCCTCTTTCTATATATGTGCACTTCCTTCCTGCAATATTTGCAAGCCCTATATATCTATGCTTATATCTATATAGTCACCTCTCTCTCCCAAAATATGTGTGGGTGCATTTCCCCTGCAATATTGCAAACCCTATATACTGTATCTATATTAATATTAATCTAGACATGTCTACATATGTGTGCATTTCCTCTCATAATATTGGCAAGCCCTATATATCTATATTCATATATATCTAATTTAGACATTTCTCTATATTGTCGTTTATTCATTCAGTCGCTTCCAACTCTTCATGACCTCATGGACCAGACCACGCCAGAGCTCCCTGTCAGCTGTCACCTCCCCCTGCTCCTTCAGGGTCAAGCCAGTCACTTCTAGGATACCATTCATCCATCTTGCCCTCGGTCGGCCCCTCTTCCTTTTTCTTTCCTTTTTCCTCAGCATAATTGTCTTCTCTAAGCTTTCCTGTCTTCTCATTATGTGGCCAAAGTACTTCATCTTTGCCTCTACTATCCTTCCCTCCAATGAGCAGTTGGACTTTATTATCCTGAAGTATGGACTGGTTGGATCTTCTCACAGTCCAAGGCACTCTTAGAACTTTCCTCCAACACCACAGTTCGAAAGCATCTATCTTCCTTCAGTCAGCCTTCCCTATGGTCCAGCTCTCACATCCGTGGGTTACTATGGGGAATACCATTGCTTTTACTATGCAGATCTTTGCAGAGACTTCAGGATAAACATTCTATGCTCAGCCATAGAAAACCACTGGGTAGATTTGGCCAAGTCAGAATCTCTCAGAGTTTTAGAGGAAGGCAATAGAAAATCTCCTCTAAATAAAATATGCCATGAAAACCATTGTATAGGCCTGCTATAATTCAGTGAATTTGAAGGTACATAACAAAAACAAAATGTTACCCTTTAAAAAAATCCATTCTTTGCAAATATTTTTTAAAAAAATCATATTTTCTGTTCATGACAGTGTTCCAAAACAAGAGAATTCATCAACAAATCAATTACATTCTAAAACTTATTCATACACCATATTACTTTTTAAAAAATCTTATCTTGAGAAATAAAAATAACTGTAAGAAAATGCAAGACAAATATCATAAGTATAAATTGATTAGGTTTTGTGTTTAATCTATTTTTCATTAGAATTAAGTTTAGCCTTTGTTGAGTGACCAGGAGAGCTCTGGCACCATGCTAATGGAGGCCAGATAAGTTCTTTTATTTTTAAAGGTCTTTTCGGGGTTTTTGGAGAGGGGTTTAAGGTGTCCAGGTGTATTCCCGGAAGGTTCCAGGAGTGCATCTGGACACCCAGACATAAAAGCGTGGGCTTTTGCTACTGCTGTGCAGACTACATTCCACCCTGACCAGGGTTTCTTAAGCTCAGGTTGAAGTGGACTTTACTGCACAGCAAAATTAGTAAAATAAAAGAAGGACTATAAGGAAGATATTAACTAAGAAAATGTAATGATATAAGGCAGTGGGAAAAGGTTGGAATTCTGTAAAAGCAATCCCAAGCAGCAACAGCACGAAGATAGAACACAGAGACAGCTAGCACATGATCTCTCTCCCTCTCTCTCTCCCTCTCCTCTCCCTCACCCTCTCTCTCTCCCTCTCTCTCTCTCTCTCAAATGCCAGGACATCACACAAAAATGGAGGAAGTTACCCTGGTATATATAGACCAGCGTTGCAAAAAGACACATGATCTACTTTCTGGCTCTGGAAAGGTTAACGTGGAAAAAACTCAGAATGGCTGCTTTTGTCAATCACAGAGCAGCCAAATCTCCCAAATGTAAACAAAAGATTCAGTGCCATGTGGTCCATTCCGGCTGATCCTTCAGCTGCCTGCTGCCTCATTCATTTTCAGTGGTTTGGCTTCCTGATCACCGAATTTCCCCAAATGTGAAACCCATGTGAAACCCAACTGAAACTGTTTGAAAACCTGGCAATGGCAACAATTTCAAAAGCCGCTCCCCCATCCATTGTCCCCAGCTATTGAAAACAACCATAACAACCTCAATCATTGTAACACACAATTGGGGGGGGGGGTGTTCCAAAATAATAACAGTTAGAGCACCACAGGCAGCTGCCATGGATTTAGTCTAAAATGCTACAATATCTCTTTGCATACTGAAGTAGATTTACATGGCTATGTATTAGAGCCTTGTGGATCACTATGGAGAAAATCATATTGAATTTTGTCCACATCTTCTAAAATTCCATAACCAACATGACCACCATGTTGACATGGGAATTCTAAGAGTTGTAGTTCAGAAAGTAAATTCACTGTGTTCTGGACCTAGAATGATCCCTCGAACTTTATTTAAATGCCTTGAGTAATCAGTTTATACATCAATTATATAACATAAAATCAACTACATGTTAACAGTTAAACATCTAAATATATCCTTTTTGAACAGCTGTAGCCAGCCTTGTGTCCTGCATGTGATTTAAACCAGGGCTGTCCAACTTCTACCGGCCCAAGGGCCGGAATTCCGGTCACTGATCACCTAGGGGGCCACAGTGTGAAAATAAATAAAAATAAAATAAAAGAATAAAAGAAAGGAAGAGAGGAAGGAAGAAAGATGGTTAGAGGGAAGAAATGAGGGAGGAATAAATGCAAGAATAAAAGGAAATAAATAAAATAAAAAAAAATAAAAATAAAAATAAAAATAAAAAAATAAAATAAAAATAAAAATAAAAATAAAAATAAAAATAAAAATAAAAATAAAAATAAAAATAAAAATAAAAATAAAAATAAAAATAAATATAAAAATAAATATAAAAATAAAAATAAAAGCATGAATAAAAGCAAGTAAGGAAGGAAGGATTGAAGGAAGGAAGGAATGAAGGAAGGAGCCCACCCCAGTAAAACAGCCCTCTGCTTCAGCCTAACTTAGTTCGGTATCCTTCCCAAATGACCGCTGCCCAAATGGGGCTCCACACAGCCTTGCTCCGGTCCGGCTTCTCTCTTCCAACGAGGATCCAGGAGCCGGAGCCGGAGGCAAAGACACAGAGGCAGGAGCCAAAGACACAGCAGAAGAGTACTTCCTGTACTCTTCTAGTCTCAAAGGAAATAGCACCACGGAGGGGAAGCTGGGACTTGTAGTCCTTTGGCTCCGCGGCATCATTTCCTGTCCTGGCTCATTTCCTGTCTGCTGAAGAGCCAGGACAGGTAATGGCGGACAGCTGTGCCGCCACTACAATTTTTCAATTTTTTTTAAAAAAAACAGCTGATTTCTTGCAGGAGGGTAGGAGGACCGGATCCAAGGGGCTGGAGGGCCATGTGCGGTCCCCGGGCCGGCTGTTGGGCAGGCCTGATTTAAACTATAACTCCCTTGCCATTCTTTAAACTTTTCTGTTCTTAGTGCTTATAAGAGTCTCAGCCCAAAACATTTGGAAGGCAGCAGTTTGCCCATTCCTGTGCTAGGGAGAAAAATCTATGATATAATATTTGAGTTAGAAAGCTGTCATATGTGGGTAATTGGTGCTGTGCAAAATATAATTTCATTAAAGTATATTTCCATTTTTTTCTGAAACACATAGAAGTGTGGTTTGAAGGAAATAGTTTATTATGGTCCTGTTCAATTATTCAACTTCACTGCTGGGGGAAAAGCACAACATATTTATTTAATAAATGAAACTGACTTCCTTTCCCACTTAATTCAGGAGCAATTATAAGGGAATTTATATGCTTCCATCACAAGACACCAATTCATGAAAATTAATTGACCATCTACTTTTAGCTGGCTGATATGTGATTGTTAGGAGCTGGCATAGTTTCATGCAGCCTGTCGGTTTTATACTGATTGGCTTTGACAGGTTTGGTCTGTGGTTGAAATTGAAAAATTAACTAAAGGATGCAAGAAAAAATGGTTGTATTTTATAATATGACTCTTATTCTTCTTGTTTAACTCTTTTATGACACAATCCTATAGATGTCCACTCAGTTTCTAATAAAAGCAACATTCTTGCTTTGTCAAGACAGAGTAAAAACAATTATAGTTGCTATGTCACCAATGTCTGTGCAACTAAAGGGCTTGGAAAGGGGGGTTGAAATCTGGAAACTTTACAGAAGGACAATGTTGAGAAAATGGAATATACAAAGAATTCAAAACTCTGGGGGGAAAGCCTCAAGGTGAGTAGTAGATATGAGATAAGGCATGGCAACTAGTTAGGCAGAAGAGTTCAGTAAGGAGCAGGGAAATAGAGGCCATCTCTCCAAACATATACATGTGAAGTACATCCTTGAATTACAATGTACAGTATATTCATTTCTGTTAAAATATCTGTATGGATTGGACCCTTTGTGCATGTTGTTAACATGATGTAAAGATGGAAGTTAAATGTTTCATGTGCTTAAATTGAATGTATATTCTTGTAATCATTGAAAGGGTGTTTTTTTTTTAAAAAAAAAGGAAATTGATTTATAGATGTGGTAAGTGCAGAAACCTATCTGAGACTCACTTGTGAAAATAGTATACATGTTTGATAAATTTAACTCATATTTCACAGCCTATAAAAAGAGCAACAGGACTACTACTGAGATGTAAACATTTCTGCACTTTTAGATATGTTTCTGGTAATGCATAGCAATATATTTATTAATTTCTGGTTTTATGAGCAAATATCTAATGAGGAATTCTTATTAGTAAAGTCAGATTATGTGCATTACAGCTTTTTTCAGGAGACAAGAGAAGTTTCAAGCAGTCCTAAGGTCAACTTCTTGATTGCTGTTTATATAAAATACCTTTGCCCTCCCATCCCCCGAATAATGGAGACTCAGACAATAACAACACAACAACAGTTCTTTGGGTCAAATTGGGCAAAATTTTATTTGCCTATTTAAATTCACCGCAACTAATCTCAAGGGTGTCAGGGATAATTTCAATCAGATATAATCAATCTCATTCAATTTGCGGGCGAAACACCAAGATTGCCTGATTAATCAGCCAGGACAACCTGAATGAGGGAAATGAGTAAGAGGCCCATTCTCCCACAACGGAGAAGAGCCTCTTCTCATTCCAGGGCCATAACTGAACTTCACCCATCAACCATAACTTTAAGGTGCATAACTAACGGCCCTCACCCCTGACGGGGGTGCCTCGGTGTACACCGAATATGGCATTTCCCTCTCTAATCACCGCCACGGACTGGAGGTAGATGTCCATCTTGCCTCCATCCCCACCTCTCTTCTAACACCCTTGAAATGCCCTCGCTCAAATCTGCTAAAAACAAATGGTTGCCCTCGTCTGACAAGTGTACCCCATCATTTCTAAACACAATTTGGTTGGCCGGATGAATGAATCTATGTTCCATATAGGAACCATTCCCAGAAGTTACAACCGTGCGCATGGCCGGTTCACTCTCTTTCGTGCCTTCTCCAACGACTTGGGGTCTCCACCCCCAGGCCACCACATCCGTGTTGTGATCTCAGACCACACCACGTGGACTCCGGGCCATGTCCTCCAAATTGTGAAAAGATCGGCCCTGGCCTGCAGAAACAAAGCTTTGCCAGTCAAGAGGCCCAAATCGTTACCACCAAGGTGGATAACAATCACATCAGGGGGCAACACACCCCTGCCTCGAAATAACATGGGACACAGCCCATCCCATCGCAGACCACGTCTGCCCATCCATTGCACACTAGCAATGGCACTCATGCCCAGATGCTGGCCGACCGGGGAATCGAGAGCTGCCTGTTCAGCCCAATAGATGTAACTATGGCCGCAAATCAGGACTCTCTTCCTCTCCGACCGCACTGGACCTGCAATGACACAAAAAATCGCGAACAGCATCATAAAGGCTTATAACCTAACATTACGCACGTATCCCTTGTAAGCCCCTGAACGCCACCTCCCCAAAGCCATAATGGTCCCAGCATCATATCCCATTGCGGCAGCAGATGACGTGGCTCCAATCCTAAAAGAATGGGTTCCGAATTGCATGCCCTCCAAACCTAAAAGTTTCAGGGCCTTTTTAGTGACTGCCCAAAATTGAAATTTTGATAGTGGCGTACCACCCTGATGACAGAATAAATAACCCGCAGCCGGGCCCCGGAGTGCAAGGTAGCGTGTCATGGCTAACACTGGGCACAGCTCCACATCACTGGCTCTGCTAAGCCTGACCCATGAACCCTTGGCAGCTTGATCGGTCTTTGACGACCTGACCATCAACTCTAACATATCAGGGGTCAATCTAATGTCAGAAACCAAGAAAGCTCGGTGTGAGGAATCGGATTTGGATGACGCCACCAACTCTCTCACTCTAAACGCGCCGAAAAAGGCAGTCAAGGCAGCCAAGTGGAATAAAGCCTGTTCATATTCTGACTCGCAAACAGATGCCCACAGTTGCCCAAGCCCTTTTAAAATGCCTGGCGTCAAAGGCTCCCTTGTAACCATGCCCCTACCGCTTTGCTTTTACCACCCTGCCATAAGCTTTGTGGGGTCAGCAATGCCCTGCGCCTTCAGCCAGTAGGCAAGCGCTGACAGCTTTACACGAATGGAATGGATTGCCAACCCCCGCCTCCTGTTGTATACGCAAAACTGCACAACGTGGTCGTACGGCACCGGGAAGGACTTAGGTGAACTGTAGTACTCCCTGAACTCAGCAAATTCTTTAACGGCCCTGAAGTAGCCTCTCTGGGAGCTCGGAGCTAGCGCCAGCGACATGCCGACCGCTACCTCGTCACTCCAACCTGCCAAAGATGGTCTGGCATGCGTTTCGGGCGCTCGTCTGCGGTGGGCGCTAGTTGCCTGAAGCGCTCCATCTGCATACGAGATAGAGCGTTGGCCAATGAATTATCTAGCCCTGCAATGTGAAATGCTCGGAACAGAATGTTTAACTTTAAACAGTGTAATGTAAAGAACCTCAAGGCTCCCATCACCCTAACTGATCGGGAACTCAGGTTATTGATGACCTGCACCGTGGCCATGTTGTCACACCAGAAGTGGACAGAGGAGTTGGTAAACCTATCGGCCCAGATGTGCACAGCTACCAATATTGGAAAAAATTCCAGGAACGTAAGGTCTGCCGTGATGCCCAAATTATGCCAATCACTGGGCCATCGCTCAGCGCACCATTGACCGTTGAAATAAACTCCGAAGCCCAAAGAGCCCGAAGCATCTGACGCCACTTGCATCGCATTTTTTAACAACAAGTTTTGGCGCCAAAACGAGATGCCATTAAAAGTTTTAATGAAGCTAAGCCAAATTTCAAGATCCGCCTTTATCGCGCGGGTCACTTTGATGTGGTGATGTGGCGAGACTGTGCCGGAAATAGCCCTGCCTGGAGCCACCACCTTACACATGAAATTTAGATGACCTATCAATTCCTGGAACTCTCTCAATGTGGCTTTATTTTTTAGCAAAAATTGCCCTAATCTATCCTTCAGGTCTGCCACCTTAGTTGGTGGCAATCTGGAATGTTGGTTCACCGTATCCAATTGAACTCCTAAGAATGTAAGCACTGAACTCGGACCCTCGGTCTTCTCGTTGGCTAGTGGCATACCCAGCTCTTGAGTAAGGCGTTGAAAGGCAGACAACAGTGCCTTGCACTCGCCTGACCCAAAGCGCCCTACGAAAAGGAAATCATCAAGGTAATGCACCACCCCCTGTAGGCCCGAGTCGGTCTTGACTACCCACTCCAAAAATGTACTAAACGACTCGAACGTGGCGCACGACACAGAGCAGCCCATGGGCAATGCTCGATCGATGTAAAAAAGACCTTTAAATCGAAAACCGAGGAGGTCAAAATCCTCGGGATGAACCGGGAGCAACCGAAATGCAGATTTGATATCACATTTGGCCAATTCGGCTCCCGGCCCATAACGTTTAACTAGTTGCACAGCCGCATCGAAAGACGTGTAGTGCACTGTGCACAGGTCATCGGGTATCGTGTCATTCACTGAACTGCCCCTAGGGTAGGACAGATGATGAATGAGGCAATACTCACCCGGGGTCTTTTTTGGAACAATTCCCAACGGGGAAACTCTCAACTGGGGAGTGGGAGGCGAAACAAACGGACCAATAACTCTCCCTTCCTCTAACTCTTTCCTAATCTTTCGTTGTACCACGTCTTCCATTCCGATTAAAAATTTAAGATTAGGTGACAGACGTGGCACCCTAGGACCTTGAGCTGGGATGTGAAAAACGAAGGTAAAACCGCTCAGCAGGTAAGCCGCCGCGTCCCTCTTCGGATAATCCTTCAGCCACTGTCCTAGCGGGCCCAGTTTAACTGGGCTGGGGCCCTTCGGGAAGGGGTGACTGGGCCCCTCCCTTTCTACCAAATTGCCCATCTCGGGCATTGCTCTTTCCAGGCTTCCCCCTATTACAGTGTTTTGAAGAGTGGTTCCCTGAACAGATGGAACAGGCGTGTGAGCATTTACACACTTTCCTGCTACAGGCCCCATGGGCAGAGAATTCCCAGCAGAGGAGCTTCTGTCTCTGAGATTGTCCTGCCGGGGGCGCTTGACGAAAGGGCTGCCCAGATTTAAAGTTTTGAACTAAGTGGCCACTATCAGCAGGCTCCCCAGGCACTGCCTTTGCAGCATTCATAACCTGAAGCCACAACTGGTCATCAATGAGGTCCCATCGCTTTTTTGGGTCCAAAGCCGCCAGAGCACGGAAACGTCGATCATACTCTAGCCATGCCTTGCCCGTGAACCTCAAATGTGCCCCATAAATCAAATTTTGATACTTGAACAGAGCCTTTGCCCTGTACGGGTGGGCCTCAACTAAGATCCCTACATAAATAGTATAGCAGGCCAACCAGTTCTCCCAGTTGTGTTCAACTTTTCTCTTTTTAGCTTTTCCTTCCCTTCGTCGTCAAGCTCCTCTTTCTCCTTTTTCTCTAACTCCCTATAAAATAGGGTAAACAGATCCACACATTTATTCCTCAAGATCTTTTCCAAGGTCTTGGGAGCTAGGTGCGCACCCAACTCTGCGTTGGTCGCAGGGGCCAGGACGGGCACCGTCCACTTGTCAGTGCCCCAGTACTGGCTGGACTCACTGGTTCGAGCCGCTTCTAATGAAATAGCTGCCACCGGAGTGGCCTGGGACAGGGCCAACGACCCAGTAGTCAAGTTGTTGACCGCCCCCAAGGCTTGCCCCACCCGGGCTGCCTCCTCCGGCACACTAACTGGCAAGGGGATTATCTCACCCGCCCCGAGCCCCGTTGCCGAAGCCAGGGCCGACGGCCTAGGGGACACCGTTTGCCCTTGTGAGCTATCCCATGGCCAGATCGGCCCAACGTCCGTACCTGCTGCTGCTGCTGGACCCGGGATCGCGGATGGATGTTCTACCGGCGAAGATGTCACAACTGGCATTGGTGTGGATGCCAGCCCCGGTGCCGCCGCCGAGATCGCCTCCCTGACCTCGGCCCAGTCATCTACCGCCGCCGCGCTCGCCTCCGCCACCACCAGGTGGGGCTGGACCGCTTCCTCGCCCGTCCAACGTGCAGCTCCCTGCTCCGCCTCTAAAGAAGCGCCACAAGACAAGATACTCTTGAAAAGCAGCTCCCTGCTTGCCCCCCAGGCTGGCCTCACTTCCCCCGCCTGCACAGGCCTCCCCCTCCCTCTTTCCAACTCCTCCACCCTAGCCAACAGGGCCTTAAGGCTAGCAGCTGATACGCCCTCGTCGTCCGACGATCCAGGGGAGGGTGGGGGTCACTACTCGGGGTTCTTCCTGGCTGGCCCCTTCCCCTTGGGGCCCCCCACATTCTTCTTCGGTGCCATCTATGGAAGGAATGAACAAACCAATAAATAAGCCATCATCTGACACCAAACCACCGATCCCCCACAAATAGCCAGCCTGGCTCTGGAAAGGTTCCAAACAAACTATCCTGTTTGGTATGAGGCACACCTGGGTAGGCCCAGAACTTGTGGCCCGCCGGTCATTAGAGTCGTTATGCCGTTAACTCACCACCGGCTAAGCCCAACCCGGGGTAATGCCACCTATTGCCTCAGCCCCTATCAAGCACCCATTTGCCTAAACCAGCTTGTCCTTCAAGCCTATAATTGTACGTTATCTCGGCTCACGCGCTTAAATCTAACCCAGCCACCTTCGCTCTCACTCTCCCTCTGGTATCATTCTCCACCACTGTAGTTGAAAATCTCCCCTACAGTTGTTCGCAGCATTGTTATATCTGCCTGCATCTACTCCCTAGTGAAACAGGCCCCCGTATTCCTTCACCCTCCATTCACGCCCCCTATATACCAAGCCACTCGTGTGAGGCCAAATGGACACCAATCCAATCTCCCAAAATGGCCGCCGGCTAAGCCCTGAACCTAGTGCCCACAAAATGGCAGCTGGTGCAAAACATCCCTCAAAATGGCGGCCCCCATCCGCACCCCGCCGGGCTACCTTCCAGGGAACAGCAGGTGGCGGGGGGGCGCCGACAGGCCGCTCACGCAAACTACACCAACGGGAGGGGCAAGGAGGAACGGGGGGAGGGCAGCGAAGCCCCCCCGGTGCCCATTAAACAAGCCGCGGCCGCGGCAAATCGGCGCAGCCTACATCCTGCCCAGGGGGGGGAGGAGTCCAACCACACCTACCATCTTGGTGGGCCGGAGAGGCTGCCGGCCCCAGGGAAGCCAGACCAACGCCCAACCCGCCGTAGCGCGAGCCAGAAACAAACCGCGGCGGGAACGCGGCGCCGCGCGGCCGACCGCGACCCCGGGGCGTCCCACTGCAGCACGTGCCCCTTAAGTCCGGAAACAAGGCAACGGGCGGCCAAGCGCGGCCGTGGGCCGCCCTCAAGCGGCCACGCACCGATCCCGGCCACCCCGGCGGGCTGCGAGCACGGGGCCGGAATGGCCCGGTGTGCTGGCGGAGCCGAGCAGCACCGGAGAGGAGGCCTCATGAAGATTAGGTAGACCACCAGGCCCACGCCCCCGGACCCCGCACCCCCTACCGGGCAACGCATTCCCCCCCACTGCCTTGCCACCGCAAGCCCTAGACCGGGATGGGGAAGGGGAAAGGAAGCCCTCCTTTAGGCCCGGTTCAGGCTCGAGGGAGACCGGGCCCGAGTTGCCCCCCCCCCATAGGCCGCTAGGGCCAAAGAGAAAAAAGGGGGCGTTCTCCAACCCCCCAGGGCCCCACACCGACCTCAATCATCGACGAGCCGCTCCGGTGCGCCAAAGACCTGATTGCCAGAGCAGAGCCAAAAGACGTCCTGCTCGCAGGCAATCAGGCTCAGAATGGCCTGACGGGGGTTGGCCTTTCTATAGCCCCCAGCCTGGAAGGTTCGATCGAACCTTCTAGACTCCAATCGGAGTTGGGGGGGAAATGCCTCCCGCCCCTGCTTGCAGGGGCGAAAGGGTCATACTTTGATTAGTTAATGAAGAAAATGTAATTAGTAGGCTTGTTTGATTAAGAAAAAAATGGTTCAAAACTCATTTTGGATGTAGGGGGCGCTGTGATTCAATTCTGAAGTGATTTTCAAAATTTTCTTTTTAAAAACCCTGGAATTTTCTGAAATTTCGGAATTGCTTCATTAATGTCGGGTGCAATTGTGCAATGCGCGATAAACTGCAAACGGGACAGGCAAAATTTGGGGATTCCCTTTCCCTCATTTTTAGACCACTACTGACAAAACTTGCCACAGTGGTAGAAATTATTAGCAGATTATAGGAGATTTATTATTTCTAAAAGTACAACATATAACCCCAAGCAGAAAAAAGGGGCTCCAAAGTTGGATGGTGTGGTTCCTTTAATCCAGATTTTATTGAAGGATATAAGGAGAAAGGATCCCAGAAAAGGTGGTTTCTTTCGACTGATGTCCTAATAATGATGGAAAGGGAAGACTCATAAGTTCCCCATTTCCGCCAATGGGCTAGATCTTCCCGGATCTTTCAGTTGCCAGATCAAAAACCAGACTATTTCTTGACTGAATTCAGGAGACTCCTGAAAAATGGATATGAAGTTTTTAGGAAATTTGTTAAAGTTTTGACAAAAATGTGTTGTTGTTGTTTTAAAAAAGAAATAAAGAAAAAGGGAAAAAAAGCCACAACAGCTATCTCATTCAATGTCTCTCATATTAGCCAATAGAATTTCCATTCAGAGATTTCTTTCCAGCCCCAGAACAGAGATTTACTTACTAGAAGTATCAGTTACCCCTCCTGTTTACAGATTCAACCATTTATAAAAACTCTGTCTGGCTGCTGCCATGGAGAGGATATCTCTCCCCTATCCTGATTGGGTCTTCCTGATGTTGAGCAGATTTCTGGGAAATGTAGTTTAGGGCAGAGCCTTTTGAATTCTCTGGCATAGGGCCCTTCATCTTCCCAAACTACATTTCACAGAATTCTGTATTTTCTCAGTCACAAACCTATTGCAGTTAGGCAAGAAGGCAATTAGAGATACAATCTTTGAGAGGGCTGCATCAGGCCCGGATTACCAATAAGGCCACCCTAGGCCATGGCCTAGTGCAGCAGCCTTCGGAGTGCAGCAGGTCCAGACCCCCCAAAATTGAAATAAAATAAATTAAAAGTTCAATCTTCTTCTGGCACTCCTGCGCCTGTGCGCGGAGCGCCATAGGCCCTAGGGGGCCTCTGACGCAGCTTCCCGCCGCCCCCTCCTCCCTCCTGTTGTCAGCACTGCCCCTTTCCTTCACTGAAGGATGGAGGGTTGGTGCCAACGCGGCGTGAGGGAGGAAGAGGCGGAGAGAAGCCCTCGCCGCTCTCTCCTCCCTTCCGTCATTAGCACCGCCCCTCTTTCCTTCACTGAAGGACGGACGGGCAGTGTGGACGCGGCGTAAGGGAGGAGGAGGCGGAGAGAAGCCCTCGCCGCTCCCTCCTCCCTCCTGTCATTGGCGCCGCCCCTCTTTCCTTCACTGAAGGACGGAGGGGTGTTGCCGAAGCGGCATGAGGGAGGAGGAGGTGGAGATAAGCCCTCACCGCCCCTCCTTCCTCCCGTCATCAGCGCTCCTTCAGTGAGGAGGAAGGAGGGCCCCCCCGCAAGCAGCCCCGCCCCCACAAGCGGCCACGTCCCCCGCAAGCAGCCACGGGCGCCACAATCATTTAATCTGGGCCTGGGATGCATCTGACAACTTGAGGGCTAGTAAATAGCAGGGTTTCACTACTTAGTATCCCCTAGTATTCCCAACAATATCTTAAGACTTATCATCTGTAGCCCTCAGGAAAGTATTTACTGCCCTGCCCTTCCAGACAACGCCATCAGACTGGTTAGAGAGGAGATATAGAGGGACCCCACATACTCAACAACTTTGTATTTTTGGGTTGGGGAAGAGAAGATTTAATACACTATTTGTTACATTGTTACATACAGTAATGTTACATAATGACCCCAGAAACAATATCCTGGGAACCCTTTTGGAAGAAAGGACAGCATGGAAATAGTGAGCAGTTATCTGTGACCTGTTAGCAGATTATTACAAAAATATAACATTAATTGTTGCCACATTTGCAATCGCAGCCCACAAAATTTGTATAGTCCACAGCGAGGCTAGAAATGGAAAAGGAAACAGTTTGGATAATACAAAAAAGATATTGTCATTGTTATCATGCCTACAGGATTGACAGAGCTAGTGTACAGAATAAGTTTTAAGTTTTAATGTTTATATTGGAAAGTTCATACTGTACTTTTAAAAGTTATATATTATCTGTTATCATGGCATATGGCTTGTACAATAAACAACTCAGACTTTTCTCTTTCCCAGTGAACTCTGCTTTCCCCCTGCTGCTTTCCTCTCCTAATGGCAAGAGACCATTAATTTAAAAAATAAATGGCAGCCTGTTTGGATTTGCTTTGCTTGCTTGCAATGAAAATTAAATTGACTTTGGGAGGCTACTGAGGTTTACAAAATTCAAACAAAAATTATTGGGTAAGTTTTAATTCTTGCATTTTTGGCGTAGGCCATGTCTTGTCCACATGTCAGATATCATGTTGTAGGTACAAATTTAACAACTTTGATTGGACTTACAAGGACTAAAGATAATTTTGCACAGCCCTAATGACCACAATTCTGCCTCTCCTCTCCCTGGCAGTTCTATGCTCCAGTATTTTTTATTTACCAATTTTATTAAAGCAATTTCAGAAAAATATTTAGAAAAAATATTATTTGCTCTTAAGGCAGAGTGAGAGAGGAGATCAAGCTCTTTTGTGCCAGCATGCCAACACAGATGTTTTATTGGGGAAGAGGCAGAATATGATTTGGAGGTCAGTGCTCTCATTTGGCACTCATTCCCTGTAGCTATTCCCCCGCAATACTTTTCTGTGCAGCAGCTCCTTCATCCTTGCTCAACAGGATTGTGATGAGGTAGGAGGATGAAACGCCTTCCATCAGCAGAGTCCTTCCATCCACATAAGTCAGATCTGGATCTGACCTGGTGACAATTGCATTTTGAACAGAGTCCTTATACAAAATAGTCATTGCTGATGACATAAAAGTCTTGGCACTAGTTAACCAATTAACTCATTTAGAGTGATGAATAACAAAAAATTATGCATTTCACGCCTCTGGAGAGATAACTTAATGACATGATGAACTGTAATCCAGTAGCAGCCTGCTTTAAATTCCCTTTGAAGTTTCTTTGCTTTCCAATGTCCACTTTAATGTCAGTTACAGAGTGTGTCAGAAAAACACAGTATTCTCAGACTAGTTTCTGGTTATTTTATTGTCTAATGTCAGGTGGGTCCAGTTATTCTTTTTTGTGAAGACAGCATTTTTGTCCCATATAGAAGGACACTGCATTCAGAAGAGTAAATAGGCATGATATTAAAAACTTGGTTATATAGGCCACATTTACTAAATGCTAATCAATATGTTCATAGATTGAAAGGGGAGCAGGGAGACTAGAGTTTAAAGTGGCCAGTAAACCTTAAGCGAATTCAAAGTAAGTCTGCCCAGAGATAATGAAGTGGACTTATAGATCCCTTTCTCTCCAAACTACACTGACACAAAGTAGGACTCCTGTGCGTGATCCACACCCATTGTTTCTTTACTCTGACAAAGAAAGTTTGTTCCAAGAATGATTTTCTCTCCTACCCATGGACTCTAGAGTCCTGAGTTTTAGAACTTGGGAACCACCAATCATCTTAAAGGTTTCTGGGGGTTCTCATCAACTCCAAACCATCCAAATTCTCAGAAAATTCCTCTCCAAGAAGGCAACAAGCTATTCACTTGCACCCCACTACAGAAGAATTCATTCTAGCAACCCTTTATACAGATCAGAAGAATAGACAACATTGCCCACATGAGAAAATGCTCCTCATAGAATAAAGTTCAGCCCAGGAGTAAGAATATTAGGCTGAGGAGCCTATCCACTCCTGTACTTTAGAACAGGTTGAGAAGTGTGCATCTCCCAGGGTGAAAATGCCCCCAAGGTTCTGTATCTGTCCAAACTTCCCAAATTGCTCCCTTTTGCCTGTCTTTCCAAAAGCTTAAACTCTTTTCCTTTATCCTCCAGAAGAGGCATTTCAGCTTCTGAATAGGTCACAGTAGTCCCTCTGCAATGTTCAGCATAAAAATACTTGTCAAATCAACAAAAGTTCAGATGTTGCTACAGACTAATAAAAATCTATACCTGCCCTTGCTTAATCTACCTGCAGGTTAAAATTAACTGAATGAAAGATTTGGGGTTTGGCTTCAAATCACCTATGTTTCTATCAGTATGGCTAGTTTTTATTTGACTTAGCAAGTTCAACCTCAACATCTGGAAAATATTGACCCATTATGGTATGAGTAATATAGAGAAGGATTATGATTCCCAGAATCCAGAAATAACTACTCCTACTCCTAGTATTATTATTGAGTGTCTCAATCAAAGAGAACCTTGTTTTTCAGCACAAATTTCTAAATAAATTTAAAGGACTTTACTTTTTTTAATTTTTAGGAGGAGATTTTGCTCAAGACTGGGAGTCCCCCCCCCCCCCCCCATGTCTTTGATTCTCTGCATTTGGGATGCTTTTTAAATTAAAAAAATGCCAAGCTGTGTCTTCAATGATGACAAGAGTTACAACTGATCCCAATTTTCTTCAGTTCTTTCCTGTTCTGGTAGGAGCCTAGCCCTTTTAACCAACTTCATTTTTCACCGTTGAATGGTGGCATGGTGACAAACAGACTACCTTTCAAGTTTTCAGTTTATTATATTAGTTATGGATTGTACATACTTTCCCCCAGAATCATTATCATTATCAACATCCCACTTTGTCTTCCTCACCTGCTAGACATGGATCCTTCATCATGGACCAGATGTGATAAAGATTCTACCTGAAGCAACAATGTTAGGATCTTACAATGCAAAATTTAAATGACCTAAAAGTTTTTGTGTTAATTTTTGAACATCAAGATTTAGAAGAACTCTCCTTCTTAGTAAAACAGACTTCTAACCTGGGTAGGCAACAAAATTGCTGGAGTAATCATTTTTCTGTTCAGAAAGGTAATAGGTTTTTTAAAGCCTTACATTTTTATAGTAGCCAGAGAAATACCAAACTGCTTGAACAATGAAGGAAACTATTTCATGAGCAGGAGAAAATGACCCCATTCAGGAGAACTTATAAATAAAAAGACATCCAAATAACAGACTATTTCTAACAAGTCACATCTGTCTTGTCAAAGCTCCTCTAAGAAGAGACTAAAATATTCAAGTACTGAACAGGAAACTGAATTTCCCATAGGAAGACTCCATCAATAAAAAAGAACCCACAAATGAGAACTGTAAAAAGTTCAAAACATGCCAGATGGACTGGGAGGAAGGAGAAGGCAAACCTGATGTCATATTTGCCCTGAAGAGCATCCCTCCACATTACCAGACCATCTGGTCAAGGAAGTATAACACATGGTACACAGCTTTTGCAGAATAGTGTCATTGACTTAATTGTCAGTAGAGAAATAAATATTGTTGATCAACCTAAATTCACTAGGTATCATCTTAGAGTCAATGCCCAAAGGAAAGGCATGAAAATTAGACAGACATGGGTTCAGATATGAGCCACTCCTACCAGTTAATTTCATTTTCAATTTTGTCAACTACAATTTGTATCATGTTCACATTAATCTTAAACCCACACATAAACTGTCTTTAAAATGAATAATATTTTCTTTGAATCCAACAGGTTAAGAATTTAACAGAATAAAAAGAGCCCTAAAATTAATAGGAGCTGTTTGAGGACAGAATATACTATGCTGCCAGGTTTGGCTCTTCCACCTCCCCTTGAAGATACTAAAACTGGGGCAAGAAATAGATGGTTGCGTTTCAAAGTATATGAAGCATTGACATTTGAATTTTCATAGGTTACTACATAGAAACACGGAATTAACTTTCCAGCAAAATTATTAGTGTAAAGTTCCCCACACTGCTTCATAGAAGAGAGATTGATTAGTCTTTGTGCAAAACTTGACTGATACCAACCCTGTTCTTTAAATCAAACCAGCAAGCAACATAAAATACAGCTAAAGCTCACAAGTTTAATACCACCTGAATGAAAGATAAGAAGTTAATCACATGCATATAGCCTCAACACACAACTAGGTAGGTTCCTCACATTCTAGAGACAGTACCATGACATCACTAGGTTTGGTATCATTCATTGTGGTAACTCCTTGTTTCCACCCCATTGACCCCCTTTCCATACCACATCACACCATACCATAATATTTTAGATAAAATACCAGGACATTTACTAAATGAGTTATTTTTTTAAAGGCAATGAACACAGCAGTGCATGCATGTAGTGCATGCAGATGAAATTACATGATTAGAAGCATCATCGTAACTGGGCAAAAAATGATAGCTGTGGACAGAGGGCATGTGCATTAGAGGGTTTACAAAGTAAATTAGCAGAGTTTTAATTTTGTAGGTATATTGATACTGTGCATGTAATCTAGAGAGAGAATTTATAGAAATTTCTGCTGAAATGCGTTTCAAAAATTTATAGTCATTTGTTCTCACCCCCTCTGATGATGTCAGAGGAGTAGGTTTCCCACTCCTCGGGATGCAAAACCCTCCTCTTAACTAGGATGCACCTATGGAAAACCCATTTCAAACTAGTTAGACTATGTATGGTTAACATTTGCTTAAAGAAGTAAAAAATTAATGGACAACAGAGTACATTAAAAGTAGACCTTTGGACTGCCCTTCTTTTTCTTAGATAATGATTGTACATAATCTGCCAAAGTCTTAAAAGCAGTTCACAATGGACTTTAAAGTAATTGTAATAAAGTAAGTGAAATATCAATTATAGAAAAATCAGAATAATTAATTTATCACTTTACCCCAAATAAATTAATTATACCACATAACAATTAATTTACCCCAGATCAGTTATATTATAAGCAGAATGAAGCATTAATTTATAATAAAATAACCAGAAAGAATCAACTCCAGATAAATAATGATAATTAAAACACATTATCAATTAGAAAATAGTGATTTGCATACATATATACTGAAGTATATTTAATCATTATAAACAGAGACTATCAAATAGCTAAAGTAAATTGAAGTGGAAAATTAATCCAGGAACCAAATAAATAAGTTTTACTTGCCTAAATTCTTGCCTAAATATCCCAAACTTATCAGATCCCGCCTGTTCTTTGAAGCTAAGTAGGGTCATACCTGGGTAGGATACTACCAATGAATATCAGGTGCTGTAGCCTATATTTCAGAGGCAGGAAATAGTAAAGCAACCTCCGAGACTTAAGTATTCATTGCCCAGTAGGCAACAGGCCTAAAAGTCCAATGCCAATGCTAAGATCTAATGTAAAATGTAGACTCTATTTTTCATAGGTACAAATAAACCACTTAGTCCTGTGCTACCTTATATTAGCTTTTAGCAACAAATTTGGGGGGACAGTTTGTCTGCTTTAGCTTTAATCCAACAGCTACTTTCACTTGAGTAGGCCCATTGAGTCAGATGATGAATAGTAAGTCAACACTTGCATAAATTTCCAGTTTAGAACAGCAAATGTTTTTAGACCATAAGATTGCTTCTTGTACTTGCTGTTGTCTTTAACAGAAAAAAGTCCTTCAGAAATAATGTATCCCCTTTATGAAGCAATAAAAACCTCTTACAAAAATGTACACAAATATAAAACTTTCAGGGAAATATAGAAACAGTTTTGTCACTCAAGATCTCAGGCACTTCTTGACATCAAATCCTATTTAACTATTCAGCATCTGCTGACCTTCCAAATTTATTGCCTGCATAGTTTTAAATTCTGTGCACAAACAACTTCTCTCTCTAAGTACATCGTTGCCATGCCCATGAGATTCAAGTGCTGAGCATAAGTGTCTGAACATGTAGTTATTGTGTCTTCTTAAACACAAGAGTGGTTGTTTCTTTCCTTCTATTAAAAACAAAGATTTCAACAAATGGACAGAGTTTGTTTGGGGACTAGACAGTTTTAGGCAAAACTTTTCATGAAGCTGTAATGGTTTTTCTGCATTAAAATGGAAAAAACCGAAATGAGAATCTGGAGACTGGAGATTACTGAAAAGCACTATCTAATTAAAGATCCTTCTTCAGTGGTCCATTTATAGAATTTAGCTCTTAAGCATCACTCTGGCTAATTCATACTATAGACCAGTGGGGGGGTTGTATATATATATATATATATATATATATATATACACACACACACACACACACACACACACACACACATATATATATACACACATATATATATATATATATACATACACACATACACACACACATATATATACACATATATATACATATATATATACATATATCTATATATATATATATATATGGAATCAACTTCTTGTGTGAGAGAAAAAGTGCGCGCACACACACAGAAGTTACAAGAAAAAAATACAAGAGTCAAAGAGTTTAAAAAGTGAACAACAAGATGCCCATTTGATCAGGAAGGAGGAAATATCACCTTTTGTCATGAGCACTCAATGAGCACTGAGAAATGATGATGTTAGTGGTGCCTCATCTAGACAGTGGATTGGGCCAAATCAGACCCGGTCTAGCTATCCAGACTACTCTGGAGCCACAGGAAACTCTGGAGTTTGTTGGAAACTCTGGAATATCCCCCCAACTTTGCCAAAATCAGTTTAAAGCAAAAACCTCCAGGACACTTACCAGAAGTCACTGTGTGTCATGGAGGCAGCCAACCTTCCATTTGGGCTTTGTTAGAGGTGTTTTTTTTGCAAGTGTAGGTTTTTAGGCCTAAGTCAACTTCCTAACATGCATCTTCATTCTCTCAGTTAGTCTCTAAGGCAGGGGTGCTCATTAGGTAGCTCGGGAGCTACTAGTAGATCTTCGGCTCTCTTCCAGGTGATCTTCGGGTCTCACCAGCCAGATGGGGTGCTCCTGCCATGTGCGTACACACTCTGCACGCACGCACGCGCGCTCCTGCTACTGGCTTCTGCTCTTGTGGTGCTTCTTTTGCCTGCGGGGCATTGCAGGAAGAAGGAAGCACGAGGCAGGGCCTCTGGAGGGAGCACCCTGCCCCTCTCTCGTCCAGAAGCAGTGATGCAGCCTTTGTTGCCGGCGAGACAGGCAGGGCGGAGCGTTCCCTCTGGATGCCCCGCCTCGTGCTTTCTCCTTCCTGCAATGCCCCGCAGGCGGAAGAAGCGCTGCACAGGCAGAAAACAGCAGCAGGAGCTCGCGCGGTGACAAGAGCACGCAGCGGTAGGAGTGCATGGCGGCGGGTAGATCTTTTGGACTTGGTTGCTTTAAGAGTAGCTCGCATGCTGAAAAAGTGTGAGCACCCCTGCTCTAAGGTGCTACAAAATCCTTTTGCTTCCCTGTTTGAAGTTTAGTTCCTGAAGTGGAAAAATATGTGCTTATACTCTTCTGCTTATTCCACTTCCTTTCACATCATCACAATATTCTATAGATAAAACCCAATTTTTAGAATAATACAATTTTCTTCCTACTTATTACTAATGTACTGAGGTGCTACAAAACCACTCAATTGATACAGCCTTTCTTTTGTGTTACATCTAAATCTATTTTATGCTCTTCTGGTTAAATACAAGATGTTCAGCTTAAGGAAGGAATACCAAAATAATATTGCATATTAGAATATTATTAGATTTTATGAAAAGTTGAAAATGTAAGCAATAGCAATAATATCGTACATTACCATAGTAACTTAGAACAGGGGGAAAAGGAAAACTTATCATGCCTTTCCAATAATGTTTGGTCAATGCATAGAGATCATAATTGACATTATTTTGTAACAATAAGAAAAAATGACAAAAGTAGGAGATGTAACTCAAATGAATGGAGTTCTGGGTAGCACAATTTCATTATGCAAGAGTATGAATCCGCGTATTGACTGACAAACCAGAGACTGAAACAGTTGCAAAAAGAGCAGTGCATTTTTGTGTGAAACATTAGTTAATATGGAATATTTCACAGAGTTTATACTCCAAATCTAGAGCTGTTGCCTCTGCTATTGCCATGTGTAAAACAAGGTTTTTGTCATCCTATAAGTCTATAATAATAGGTTAATATTTTACTTCAAGACTTAAGACATCACCTATATAATTCAAATCTTGTCCCTTACCATATCTATATCCACAAGTTAATTTTGTTATTGGCTTGAAATTATTAGCATCTAAGGCTGCTCAACCACATTACTAATGACAGGACTGTTGAAATGGATTGATGTACACTGCTGGTGCAGAAAGGGTTAACCAGCAGGTTGTGAAGATTGGGAAGTGATGAAGGACGTCTGTGCCAGCG
The DNA here is from genome assembly GCA_030556195.1 of Anolis apletophallus. Lineage (NCBI taxonomy): Eukaryota > Metazoa > Chordata > Lepidosauria > Squamata > Anolidae > Anolis > Anolis apletophallus. The sequence continues at coordinate 82,276,840 of JARBWK010000006.1, read as the reverse complement.
TGCCTCGGCGTTTTGTATTAAAACTGTGTAATTTGTCCTTGTCTCGTGTTGGGAGAGATTGTGCTGTGGAGTGAAGTGGGTTGTTTTGTGAGTAAAGAATTGTTTTTGTACTACCAACTCAGTGCCCTGGTTTATCCAAGAAGCTTCATAACATCTTCTGCTTATCACCAAGCCTATGCTGCTGGCAATACCATATCTATATCCACAAGTTAATTTTGTTATTGGCTGGAAATTATTAGCATCTAAGGCTGCTCAACCACATTACTAATGACAGGACAGCACATGTTGCATGCATCCACAAAAATAGTAATTACTAAACTAAATATTTCCAAAGCATTCAAGTGAAACATATGCATGCATGATGGTGCTACATATTCAATATTCAGTTTATTTTCTACCCAGACTGGAAAAGAAAGAGAGGAAGTTATCCAAGTTATGCAGAACAGATAGATCACATTCACACAGTTCCCAATTTCAAAGAATTTTCTCTCCCACTGCAACTTAGTAAGATACAAACAATATTCATATGATCTTTTGCCTTATCATTGGAAAAATCTTGAGAAAGTACAAGAAGGTAAGAAAAGATGAGTATCTAATCCATTGCACAATGTATTCACACAACAAAGTGCAATTGGACAAAATTAATAAGAACATCAGCCCTAGCCTTGTCAACTGCTGAGTATGTCTGCTCTGTTTGACATACGTCTGCCCACGTGAAGCAGGTGAACATAGCATTGAACAAAACATGCAGAATACTCACAGGATGTCTTAAACCTACACCTGTTGATAAACTGTACAAGCTATCTGGCTCCCCCCCCCCCCCGATGTGTGACAGGAAGTTGCTGCTAATTGTGAGAGAAATAAGGTTGAACACTGTGAAATCCATCCACTGCATGGCTATCAGCCTCCTCCCAGGAGACTCAAATCAAGGAAAAGCTTCATGAGAACCATCATTCTTCTTACCATTCCCCCAGCAACAATAAGAGTATCTCATTGGGGAGCTAAACCAGGAAATCCCAATTGGATGGCCCCCCACGAGGGTCTTGCTACAGGGGCAAACCAAAAATGGGCAACTTGGAAGTTCCTGAACAGACTCAGAAGTGGAAAGGGCAGATCAAAAGACAACCTAGCAAAATGAAGGCACCTAAAAGAATCCTCCACCTCGTGTGACTGTAGAGCAGAACAGACTATGTCCTGGTCCACTATGCCCTGCCTCATGTACAGAGGAGGAATTGTTGGAAGATACAGACCCTGCAGTTGTTGTTGCCTATTTTTGGTCAAAAGATATTTAGCCACTTGTGCTACTTCTATTCTTATCAGTTTTATACTTATGCAATGTTTTTGATATGAAATAAATAAATTACACTTGCATCTGATGAAGTTAATGCTTCTCCTCCCAAGCCTATGGGGCAAAATATGGCCACAGGCTGGATCACATATCTTTCATGGGTTTTGATGTTTCACAAACACTAAATTTAGCAAGCAAACCACTAAAAGTCCTTCAAATACTATATATTACTCATGTATAAGTCTCAATTTTTTAGTCAAAACTTGACCCTTAAAAAACCTGGGCCAAGTAAACCATAGGTCAGTATAACATACCTCTCATCAAAAAAAAGAAAGAAAGAAGAAATACTTATATCTGCCACATTTACCTAACCATTGCACAGCAGTACATCCTTTTGCCTCAGATATAAAGCTCTACTTTAACATTGCTGAATATCAGCAAAGTAGGCACAGGATTGCACTGAAGCCTTAACTGGTTAGTCTTTATAGTGAAACAGACATGCTTTATATTTGCAGTGGACAGAAATATTTAATTCAAGGCACATTGACTAATTAATAAACGTGTAGCCCTTACATCTATAAATTGCATCTTATATATTCTTTTTTTTAAAAAAAAAGGTTAAAATTTTCTTTATTGGAAATGAAAAATATAAAGTAACAAAAAGAGAGACATCAATCAAGCAGAGTACACCAACGTAACATAGCCACATAAAGACACATACAACAAAAGAAAACAGACATATAAACATAAACATAAACAAAGAGTCAGAGTAAAAAAGATGTTGACTTCACATCTCGAAAGTTACATTTTTTTACAGATTAAAGTGGAAAGGAGAAGCATTTAGATGTATAGTCCTTTTAAATTGACATTTTTTTTCCTCTCTCATAAAATTAACAAAAGGTAGCCATGTTTGATTAAAGCATTTTGATGAGTTATCTCGCAAGAGGCAAGTAAGTTTGTCCATTTCGGCTATCTCTAATGATTTGATTCGCCATTCTTCAATATTAGGAGCCTCAGTTGACTTCCAAATGCTTGGCCAGCACAATTCTAGCTGATGTGGTGAGAAAAGTTAGTAATTTTTTGACTTCTTTATTTTTTTGTTGATCTGTAATATTCAAAAGATAAAATTCTGGTTTTTTCACAAAGTTAATTTGCAAAATTTCTTGTATAACCTTATGTACCACATTCCATTTTTTTTGAGATTTTGCACGTCCACCATAGATGGTAAAAGGTGCCTCTCTCTTGAGAACATTTCCAACATGCATCATTATTATTTTTATACATTTTTGAGAGCTGGTGAGGGGTTAAATACCACCTGTATATCATCTTATACATATTCTCTTTTAAACAATAAGCATAGGTATACTTTTGCTTAACCCTCCAAATTCTTTCCCATTCCTCCGTGGAGATGTTATAGCCTAAATTAGCCGACCACTTCAACATATATTCTTTAATAGGGTGTTTTTCAAAGTCTATCTCTAAAAGAAATTTTGCAAATTAAGCTCACTGTTTTACTTTTGGACTGCAGCCCAACCTTTTCCCCTTTAGAAATAGTCAATTCCCAACCAGTTTTTTTGTCCTCTTCAAACCTTTTCATTACTTGGTGATATTGAAACCAGTTTAAATTATAATGTGATAACTCCTTTGGTTTTTTTAAAATTAAAGTATCTGTTCTATCTTTTATAATAGTATCTTTATATTTTGGGCATGTTTCATCTTCTATTTTCTTTATTTTAAAAGCTTCCACGGGAGAAGTCTATAGTGGAATTTTAGAGTATAGAGCTTTTCTGAATTTATTCCATACTTTAAGAAGAGCGGATCTTATGATGTGGTTATTAAATCCCCTATCCTGTTGGATTTTATTATACATTAAATAGCCGTGCCACCCGAATTTGATATCATAACCTTCTAAGTTAAGTAAATCTTTATTCTTAAGTTCTATCCAACATTCATCCCATCTATGCAATTCACCTCGTAATATTTGGACAGATTAGGCATTTCCAGGCCACCATTCTCTGTTCTTTCATGAAGGTATTTTGATTTAATTCTCGCTTTTTTGCCCTGCCAGACGAATTTAGCCAATTCAGATTGCCATCTTTTCAAAATAAGGTCATTTTTCATGATGGGGAGCATTTGGAAAAGAAAATTAATTCTTGGAAAGACTTTCATCTTAATCACGGATATTCGCCCTAATAAAGATAAGTTATGATTTTTCCATTTTTAAAAATCATTTTTAATTTCTAACTACCGTGTTTCCCCGAAAGTAAGACACCCCCGATTGTAAGATGTATCGGGGGTGTCTGGGGGGTCGGCTTATATAAGCCATACCCCGTATATAAGCCGTACCTTGTCCCGCCGCCGCCGCGCCGCCGCAACGGGAGGTGTGCCGCGGCACACCTGCGACACACCTCCGCGGCACACTCTTCGCCAGGGCTCCAGGCAAGGGAGGGGAAAGGAGCCAGGGGCGGGAGGAAGCGGCGACGCGTCACTGTGACGCTGCGATCCTCACCACGCCCTGGCTCCTTTCCCTCTCCCTTCTTTCCTCAAGCAAGGGAGGGGGAAGGAGCCAGGGGCGTGGTGAGGATCGCAGCGTCACAGTGACGCGTCGCCGCTCCTCCCGCCCCTGGGCACACCTCCGGTTGCGGCGGCGTGGCGGCGGCGGTGGTGGCGGCGGCAGCGGCGGCGTGGCGACGGGGTACGTCTTGGGTTATATAAGACGTACTCCGAAAGTAAGCCGTAGGGGGACTTTTGGGGGAAAGAAAGTAAGACGCTGTCTTACTTTCGGGGAAACACGGTATGTTTTTTCATAATTATTTTTTATTAGCTGACAATTGTTTGGGGTGATATTGATACCTAATCATTGCACAGCAGTACATCCTTTTGCGTCAGATATAAAGCTCTACTTTAATATTGTTGAATATCAGCAAAGTATGCACAGGATTGCACTGAAGCCTTAACTTGTAGTCTTTATAGTGAAACAGACATGCTTTATATTTGCAGTGGACAGACATATTTAATTCAAGGCACATTGCCTAATTAATAAATGTGTAGCCCTTACATCTATAAATTGCATCTTATATATTCATGATAGATTTGGGGCAACTTGATTCTGCAGTACAGAAAGGGTCTGCCAATACATTAGATATTTGGAAAAAATTAAAAAGTTTCATTATATTTATTATTCATTCCAAGTGCAATAGTAATGTGAAGATATGACATGGAATATTGGTGATTTCATCACAGGTCAGTTTTAATATGTGCTAGGCTGCCATATGAAGGTTATGAAATCTCTGAGACTTAATGCTGGCTCTTGCATTAATAAAATGGCTGTGTATAAAATGCTGAAAATATGCATTTGCTTTTTTAAACTGATGTATTAGTTTAGCTATGCATTCTGAAAAGTGAAAACCCTCAGTTTATAGCTATACATTGCTGAAGCTACACCTAATAAAGTAATACAAGTTAAAGTATAGACAAGCTACTATCTGTTCTGTAAACCCAGCTATATTGATCCACCTCAAGTAAGCCCTATTTCATAATCTACTACTCTCTACATTGCACATTACTACTGGCATGGAATAGCTAAAACAGAACATTTGTAGTCTACTCAAAGTCATATTTGCACAATTAAACTGTATTTACAAATTCAGTCACAGAATTTCCTATTTGGGGAAATGAAATTTCATGGTGCTCATTGGCTTACACCCAAGTAAAACAACTACCATGTTGTGTGTGTGTGTGTGTAAGAATTTAGTTAAAATACCACCCTCAAAAACCTGAATTGACTCATCCTTGTGTCAATGTGACTACTGTACCTTAACTCTAATAAAAAATAGTCTCCTTCTCTGAGTAAAGTAGCAAAAAGCAAGAGCTTATTCCATCCTTGGTGAACCTAAAAGAAGCACTGATTCCACTCTACTCTGCTTATGGCTTTGTAAAAAAAAGTCTGGATGGAGAAAGGGTAAAGGCATTGGTACTTTCCTCCTGCACAAAATGACTTGATTTATCCATGGGTCATGTAAACATCCATAATTTTGGCCCCAAAACCTACACTCAACCTATACATGAGGTTAACTTATATACAATTGAGTATATAGTAGACATGGGCGTAGTATTTGTCTATTTTATTTCATTTGGGTTTTCATTTTGTACTGCCCATTTGGATGGCATGAAACAAAAATCCCTTTTTTGTATGGAAGGAGGGGTGAAACAAAAGAGAAAGTTGCACAGTTACCGTAGCTTTGTATGGTTTTCAGGCCATGTGGCTTCACTCACGCGACGTTCCTCATGCCTCAGAGGAGGAGGAGAAGGTGAATAATGCAGAATAATAATGTATGTGCATATACACTCTATGTTACTAGTAAATGATGTAACCAAGATATAATTTCTACAACTTTGTCTGAGAGTAAGTTACTTCAAACTGTATTATATGCACAAAAGGTACATCCAAGGTGACAAAAGCAAAAGTACAACCAATATCATAATCCAACAAGAAGTATAAAGTTCATAAGAAAAATAACAGACATGAGGTGAATATTCTGGGATATAGGGCTGTGTGGAAGGGCCCCCAGAACATCAAGGCAGGAAATCCCACATTATCTGCTTTGAACTGGGATATATGGCAGTGTGGACTCAGATAGCCCAGTTCAAAGCAGATATTGTGGGAATTCCTGCCTTGATATTCTGGGATATAGGGCTGTGTGGAAGGGCCCCCAGAACATCAAGCCTACCAAGAGGAAGAGGAGAAGGTGTTTGGGTCAATCAGAGCCCAAGAAAACAGTGATGTCACCAGCCTATATATGGGAAGACTGACCCCATCAATAGTATCTGAAGCCCTGTCTTTTTTTAATTTTTAAAAGAGTTTTTATTGATAATAAACACAAAAACATTACCAATTAGCAACAGAAAGACTCAGTGTGGTTGGGTGGGGGGAGGAGGGGGGGAGGGAAAAAGGAATGGGAAGGGATAAGGGAAATAGTTACAGTAAGACAATACGAAGAAAAAAAAAGTTGTTGACTTCACATCTCCAAATTTTTCAATTACTTCATTATTACATTTTACTTTGAGGGGGTTGCCTCATTTAATAGTTCAGGCCTTTTAGGTCTAGATTATAATTCCCTTTAATATACTTCAAGAAGGGTTTCCAGGTTTCCTCGAATGCTGAGCTGGATTTGTATCTTAGCCAACAGGTAAGTTTGTCCATTTCGGCTATTTCTAATATTTTTGAGATCCAGTCGTCTTCTTTTGGGGCTTCCACGGATTTCCACATCCTGGCATAGACGGTACGGGCTGCAATAATAAGGTAGGTTAACAATTTATCATTTACTTTATTCTGTCCTTGTCCCGTGATATTCAAAAGATACAGTTCAGGTTTTTTGGTCCAGTTTTTTTGAAATTTTTTAAGGATATTCTTGTGAATCATATTCCAGAAGGAGCAGGCAATCTTACACGTCCACCACTAATGGAAGAATGTTCCCTTTTCTTTTTGGCATTTCCAGCATAGGTCCTGATTGTTCTTATTTATCTTCGCTAGTTGATGGGGAGTGATATACCACCTATACATCATCTTGTATGTATTTTCTTTTAAACAGTATGCATAGTTATACCTTTGTTTTACCTTCCATAAATTCTCCCAATAATCTCTAGGGATGTCAAATCCCAAGTTTGCTGCCCACTTTCTCATATAATCCTTGTTTGGCTTATTTTCGAATTCCTTTTCTAAAAGAAAATTATAGATTTTACTAACAGTTTTTCTCTCTGTATTCAACCAGGCTTTTTCCCCTTTGGTTGGGTGGGTCATCCAGCCTATCTTTTTGTCCTCATTATATCTTGTTACAATTTGATTGTATTGGAACCAGTATAAGTTTAGATGTACTAATTCTTCCTGTTTTTTTAAGGATACAGTCGTTCCATCAATTTTCATTAGTTCCGCATAGGTCGGCCATTTTCCATCCTCTGTCTTCTTTATTTGAAGGGCCTCTAGGGGGGATACCCAAAAGGGAATCTTGGGGTATAAAATCTTTTTGAACTTGTTCCAGGCATTTAGTGCAGCGGATCTGATTATGTGGTTTTTAAAATTCGAATCAACCGACGATTTGTTGTAGAACAGGTAGCCATGCCATCCATGCCTATTCTTGGGACCTTCCAAATCAAGCATTTCTCTGTTATTTAATAATGCCCACACTCTCATCCCCTCTAAAAAAAATGGCTTCATGGTATTTGGTCAGGTTGGGTAAGCCGAAGCCCCCCTGATCTGTCCTTTCCATGAGATCTTTTTGTTTAATCCTGGGTTTCTTACCCAGCCAGACGAAATTTGCCAAATCCGATTGCCATCTCTTCAGAATTTGTGAGTTTTTTTAATATGGGAAGCATTTGAAATAAAAAATTAATTCTTGGGAAGATTTTCATTTTAATGGTGGCGATCCTGCCCAATAAAGATAAATTAAAGGATTTCCATCTTACTAGGTCATTCTTGACTTCTCTCCAGAGGTATTCATGATTGTTTTTTACTAGTTGGCAGTTATTATTCGTAAGGTTGATCCCTAAATATTTGAATTTCTTCACTATCTCCATGCCTGATTTGTTCTCAATCCTTGTTTGTTCTTCTCCTTTAATATTTTTAGTAATGATTTTAGACTTCTTATTTAGCTTTAAGCCAGAGATCTCCCCAAATTTATCTATCTTCTTTAGCCAAAGGTCTATGCTTACCAAAGGGTCTTCAATAACGCAGACTAGATCGTCAGCGAATGCAAAGATTTTATGGTTGTCCTTGCCGATCTGAATCCCTTTAAGTTCTGGGTCCTTGGAGATATTTTTGAGAAGTAACTCAAGTATGTAGTTAAAAATTAACGGGGACAGGGGACATCCCTGTCTGGTCCCTCTCGAAATTTCAAATGGTTCTGATTTTATGCCATTTACTATGACATTTGCCGATTGATGGTAATAAATCCCTTTAATCGCTGTGGTAAAAGGCACGCCCATATCCATTTCCCTTAATAGTATTTCAATAGTGTCCCAACTGAGCCGATCAAACACTTTCTCGGCGTCGAGGAAAGCGAAGGCGGCCTTTTGGTTAATGTTCCTGTCGAGATGTTCAATCAGATTAATAATGTTTCTTATGTTATTTTTCATATGGCGTCTTGGTAGAAATCCAGTTTGATTCTTGCCAATCCATTTGTTGAGAAAAATTTTGAATCTTGAAGCTAGTATATTAGAAAATATTTTATAGTCTTGGTTTAAAAGGGAGATAGGTCTATAGTTCTCTACCTTTTCAGGGTCTTTCCCTTCTTTTGCAAAGACTATTATATTGGCATTTTTCCAAGTATTTGGTAAGATTCCCGTAGAGAGCACATTGTTCATCACTTTTTTATAAAGTAAGGGACCAGTTCCTCCTTGAATTTTTTATAGAATTGGTCCGTCAGGCCATCCGGGCCGGGAGCCTTCCCTGTTTTCAGTTGTTTGATTGCGAGGTGAATTTCTTCTTCAGTGATGGGATTATTTAATAACTCTCTATCTGTTTCCTCGATTTTGTCTAGCTTTAGAGCATTTATATAATTTTGGATATCTTCTTTGTTCAAGTTACTCGAATTATACAGTTCCTTATAGAAGACTCTGAATTCTTCAAGAATCTCCTTGTCTTGCACCATTATCTTATCTCCATTTTTTATTTTGTTCACTATATTGCTTTGTTTTTGCTTTCTAAACTGGTAAGCCAGCCATTTCCCTGGTTTATTTGAGTTTTCAAAATTTCTTTGTTTCAAGTATTTCATTTTTCTTTCAATTTGGTCCAACGATAAAAGGCTTATTTGCTTTTTCGTCAATTGGATCTTTCTAGATATTTTTATATTGTTTGGGTTTCTTTTTAATTGACTTTCCAATTTATCCAAGTCTGCATTCAGTAATGCCAATTTGCTGTTCTTTTCTTTGTTCAATTGGTGTCTTTGGGCAATAAAATTGCCCCGCATTACTGCTTTGGCTGCATCCCAGATATTTGTTATGCTTGTCTCCGGTTGGTCGTTTATGTCAAAATATTCCTTTAGTAGCTTTTTATTCTTCTGGATTTGGGAGTCCGACTTGAGAAGCCAGTCATCCAGCTTCCAGAATAACTGTTTTTGTCCAAATTTAATAGTGATCTCTACTAATGCATGATCTGATATTTGTCTGGCATGAATTTTTGCCTTGAGGCTACTATTTAGAATGTTCCTGGACATCCAGATCATGTCGATTCTGGTCCACGTCTTTCTCCGTCCGGAGAAAAAAGTGAAGTCTTTGACCTTTTCATTCTGAGAGCGCCACACGTCCTTTAAATCAAAATTCTGTACACACTCAAAAAAAGCATTGGGAAGTCTACTTGAAGCTGTTCAATTTTTTGGATTACTATAATTCTTATCCAATTTTTCATCTACTATTCCATTAAAATCCCCTAAAATAATATGGCCTTCACAGTCAATTTCGAGTATTTTTTTCCTTAACGATTCAAAAAACTTTGTTTTTGCTCCGTTTGGTGCATAGATATTGATTATTAAAAATTTTCTTCCTTTAACTGAAATCGAGGCTGCCACCATCCTCCCCTCACTGTCCGTAAATTCAAGTTTAGGTTGCAAGTCAGTTCTTATGTAGAGAGCTACCCCTCTTTGCTTTTTCTCAATGGTGGACGAAAATAAGATTCCCAACCCTTTATTTTTAATTAAGTCAATTTTAGAGGTTTTGGTATGGGTCTCTTGTAGGGCGTAAATAGCCGCTTTTTGTTTTTTTAAATAATGAAAAGTTTGTTTCCTTTTCTCAGGTATATTCAGTCCATTAATATTTATTGATAAACATTTTACCTCCATTGGCTTTATGCTTCTTCGTCCTCTCCAAGACTCTCTTCTCCAGGGGAGTCAATTTCTTCATCCTCCTCCAATGCTTGCTCCTGGTCGGATTCAATTATTTGTGCACTTGCACCAGGGGCCAGTTCCTTTATCCAGTCTCTTTGTTCTTCTCTCTTTCATCTTTGTTGCTCCTCCCTTGATTGCTGCTCGGATTTGCTTTACCTCTTTTAGCCTCATGTCTTTTTGGTTCTTTTAGTGGGGACCACTTGGCATTATGTGTTGTATCCTTCAGATGTTTCCTACAGAATTCTTCGGCTTTTTCTTGTGAAGTCAACCAGAATTTTTCATTCTTCCAAGTGAGTTGCAGACCTTCAATTTTTCCCACTTGAACCGTATATTTCTTTGTTTTAAAATATCCGTCAAAAAGAAAAAAATTTCTGTTTTCAAGAATGGAAGTAGGTATTTCTCTAAGGATTATGATTTTTTTGTCGTTGATTTTATATGGTGCATCATTTTGTTTTCTTAATATTTCTTCTCGAATTTTAGTTGAGTTAAACTGGACGAGGATGTCCCTTTCCGATTTGTTCTTTTTTGAAAATGCCGTATGAACTCTAAAGGCTTTGTCCAATTTCTCCTCCACTTGTGAGGGTTCTTTCTGTAAAACCGTAGTCGCCATCTCGATAACTAAATTCCATACATCCTCTTGGGTCTCCTTACTCTGTTCCGGGACACCTCGCATTTTAAGTTGATATTCTTTTTGAAAGAGGTCGAGCTGCATGTTCCTTCTTTCTAACTCTGATTGAGTCTTATCCAGTTCTCTTATTTTCTCATGTTCCCTGTCTACTTTATGTCTTAATTCTTCCTCTTTACGCTGGATTGTATCCATCTTGTCGTAGAGAGCAGTGACTTCTTTCCTCACTGAGGTCATGGCCTTTTTCATATCTTTCATGTCTTTCTTCAAATCACATAGTCCCTCCCGTATTTGCCTCCTCTCTTCTGCCCCTTTCTCCACAATTTCACCTAGTCTTCTCATCTCGTAGATCAGGTCTCTCAATTGGTCCTTAATCTGAGGCTCATCTGCAACTGAGTCTCTTCTTCCGTTATTATTGTTGTTATTTCTCAGGTCCTTATCCAGTTTCCTTCTAGTTCCCATCATGAGGCTAGGTATAAAATTAAATTTTAATCAACAAAATAAATGTTCAAAGATTTGTTAATTATCTTCCTTATTTAAGTTGTGAGGGGGCAGGTAGGATCAGCTATTAAGGGGTTACTTTCCCCCCACTGTTTGGAGATTGTCCAATAATCTAATAATCCAGATAGTCCAGCGTTTTATGGTTGTCTAATTACTTAGGCTCTCTTCCTTTAGTTTTTTTCCCCTTCCCTGGAGGCTTCTATATTCTTTCTTTGGAGCTGTATCTTCCGATTCAGGCTTGCACTATTTTCTGATTGTTCCTATCTCTATGTTCTTGTTTATATCCTTCAGAAGCTTAGCCATTGGAGCATCTCGTCTGCGTCATGACGTTTCCGTGTTCTGACGTCCTGGCGTCTGACGTCCTGGCGTCTGACGTCCCAGCGTTTGTCCGTTCTTCAGGGCTCCGGGGAGAAGAATTTAAAGGTGTCTCACTCAATTTTCACTCTCCTGTTTGGGGTCTCCCGCCGAGCCGCGTCGTGTTGCAGCTTCACCCTTCCTCAGTCTTCAATCCTGTCTTTCCCCGCGTCTTCTCCCTTCGTACTTTTCTCCCTGTTTTACTTCGTCTATTGTGCCTTCCCCAGCCGACGCTTACGTTGGTAGTACGGATTGTAGTCAATCAGCTTGCAATTATTGCCTTGAAGGCACCTGTTTGCCGGATCCCTCCAGTTTAGCGAGCTTAGTTGGATTTAAAGGGCCACGGCCATTTTCTGAGTTCACCCCTTTCAAAAATTTGATGGAGACCCCTTTAGAGGATTAAAAATTTCTTCTTTACCTTCCTTTTATGCTTTCTCCAAGAGGGCCTGGGGTGGGGTGGTGCTGTGGTCTCTTTCCCGAAGGATGCGAGAAACCTCGAGCTTCTGCAGATTCCAGGTACTGGGGTGTGGGTCGGCATCCGATGGAAGTGTGTCCAAATAGGGCACACCAAACCACCCACTTCGTCGTCCTCACCCCCCAGACTAGGGCTGACCTCCCTACTTCAAGGTTCAGCCGGGGTTGCCGCTTTCTCCCCCAATCTTTGTGCAAAGCTTATAGCTCAACGGAGCTATGCCTCACGGCATCCACCACCTTACACTCCCAGACCGGAAGTCCCTGAAGCCCTGTCTTTAACCTCAGGTCTCTTCTGCTGATAGAGAAAAAGGGAAAGGGGGAATGTTTTAAGAAAAATTTATTTATAGAAAGAAAAAAAACCCTAAAAATTGGGGGATGAACCAAATGTTATAAAACTTGGTGGACTAAGAGTGGTCAATGTGCCCTCCATGTGTGGTAATTTTCACCCCTCTAGTCCTAAAATGGAGGGAAAAGGGAGCCTGGAAAGACCGCCAATGTTGGCCAATGGTCCAAAAATGTTTGTTCATTTGAACGAAATAATTCATTCAGAAAGGCCCTGTTTTCAGAAGCAGCACTTGAAAACAAAAATGGGCCATATGAATGAAAGAAACTGAATCAGATAGTGATTCTATACAAATGCACAAGACTAGTACATAATATTCCACTTGTATGCATATCAATGGTGTTTGTTAATAGATAGGATTAGGATCTGTATGCTCCAAACATAAAGAGCACTTGCCTCTAAACTGTTTCAAGAGTTTAGGAGCAACAAAAGCATCATGTGAAGTCTTCTGGGAAAAAAATCCCAGGCTTACCTGCAATTTCATCCATAGCGGGAATGGGGAACCGATGCCCTTCCATTGTATCCTTGACTATCTTTGCTACATCCCTCCTCACTATAAGTGCTTCTTCATTTAGTTTAATGAGTAAAACACTGTTTACACTCGTAATTATCTGACTCAAAATGTCAGATAACTTACCCTAGCTCACTTACCCTAAATATTGCAATGTTTATACATTCCATTTCTTGTTTTATTATTTCTAGTTTCACCTTATTCACACTTCTCATATTACATTTTCTGGTTCTATCCCTAGTTTCATTTTTATCTGTCTCATTATAGGGGTTTTTATTTTGCAAATGATCTTCAAAAGGAGATTGGCCATGTCTCTGTCTGTGCAGAGCTTACAGTCATTACCTATAGTGTTCTGCTGTTGCTTCTAAGAGATTTAGCACCAATATCACCCCATTCCCCAACTACTGCAGCTGCCCTGTAGTTATTTGCCACATTTAGCCTGACTGCATAGCAAAAAAACCAACCAACAACAACAACTGCCTGACATGGGAGAACCTACCAGCAGAGCTGTTGCCATCAGTATAGCCCCTTGTCTCAGAAAAGCACATGATCCCATCACCACGAAAAGATAGTGTCATGGAATAAGACCATACATTATTTGATTTCTATCTTGCTTTCCCCCTCCCCCAAATGACTGACCCCCCTAGTTATATCAAATTCAAATATGCCCACATAGACCCACTGTAGAAATAAGACCAGCTTCTCCCGACTAGCTCTAGCTAAATCTCTATGGAAATAAAATACTATTGTTTAGGGCATTTATAGCTTTCTTACAGAAACAGGTTCTGCATATTTCAACTGCAGCATCAGGAAATGACAGCCATATTAGAAAGGTTGTCACAAATGGGAAAAAGCACAGGCTCCAATATTATTTCTCTGGGAGAGATAAAACAGACACCTGTCATCAGCTATGCTAGTGCTTCTGCATAATCTGTGTCTTGAGTAATCATAACAAAATACTGAATATTAATATTATAGACATTTAAGTTGAAATTTCAGAATAAATTACATTTCCTTATATTCAGTGTACAGACTGACTGTTATATGAAAGTTACACATTTTAATATATAGTGTTTGTCCTGCTAACACTCCAATTTAGCCAATGTTGGTTAAAATTGTCCTTTATTTTAAATATTGTATTGTTCTTTCATTACTTTTTGTACTACAAATAAGCTGCGTGCATAGGAATTCATTCATTTTTTCCAACTATTGTCTGCCCATCCCCCAACAGCTTGAGGAATTGTAAACTGACTTTTTGCTTAAAAGTTTGAGGAGCCCCCATTTAAGCAGAAGATTTCAGGGGTCATGAAACATTAGCAGCTTGTTACTGAATTTGCTGGTAATGAAATTACAAATGGAGAGTGGTGTGCATGCTAAAATAACTTGACTGGATTTGGGTTCCACCACAGATAGCAAAATCTGTTGAGATAGTGGTGGTAAGTATAAGTAATAGGCCTGGTTATGCTTTTGTATTTTGATCAAATTCTTATTAAATTTGATTCTAAATTACTTTTGAAATGTTCCTGAACTGCTGTAAGCAACCTGGAAGTAATTACCAAATTCGAAGCCACCACTGCCATTTTTCAGAAGGGAAATCACCATTTTCGTAAAGGGTTTTCCCTTTCCTGGCCTTCCCTTCCGGGTTTGAAAACCCAGGTCTTCCCTCTGCTTCTGAACAGCCCCATACAGAAGCGGGCAAATTCTACTCTTTTTTCCTTTTAATATATTTTTCTGGTATATATTTAAAATAAAAATTGAAATACAAGAGAAAAAAATCTTAAGATTTCGTATGTACCTCTGTTTCCTCCCCTTTTGCCCACATATCTGGAGCTCCCCATGCTGAACTCAAGAGTAAACAGTGGGCCAGCCAAATATTCACTTTAGATAAAAAGATTGTTTTTAAAAATGGCTTCCACTATCAAAGCCAAGATGTCAGGACAGAATGAAAATCTCTTTAGGCACAGAAAAACAAGGGTGACGTGATGAGATAGACATAACTGGAAGTACTACTTTTGGGGCTACTTAGCAATTCAGGGGCATAATCCTGTCATGATTTTCTCTGATAGCACTGAGATATATATATATATATATATACACACACACACACACACACACACACACACACACACATACACACACACACACACACACACACACACACACACACACACACATGCACACCAATTCAGACGCAACTTATCCACTCACTGGGCGAATCCATTTCTACCAGTATGGTTTGACCCTGGGACTTCTTACCATCTTTAGCTACTTGATCCAGAAATTACTTATTTTGGAAAAAAATAGTTCTAACACTATTTATCATGGCTTATTAGCATGAGATGAGAGGGCAGATATTCAGAGGAATGTCCTTTCTTTACCAAGATCTGAGCTAGGTGACTAACCTGGGCACTTTGTCACTGCAGACCTCAATTATAAAATATGAGATAAATAGTACTTTAGTCTGGGATTCAGATGTGCTGCTTCCTGCTTTTATATGCTGATTTTGATTACTCTAATTCCATTCCAGACATTCAATTCTATATAGGACAATTTTAAATATTAATGACAAAAAAAGAGAAAATAAGAAGAGATGTTGTATTTACAGATGGTTGAATAAAAGCAAGAAAGCAAAGTTTGACACAATCTCTAAATCTATTCATCCATCCATGATACCTAACATAAAAAGTTTTATTCACAAACCAAAACCTGAATTTTCAAAAGATTATACAACATTTGACTCAGCAATGGGCACATGATTGCTATGTTACAAGTGAAGAGCTTGTGAAAGGTACCATAGCTGACATCTCAACTATCTCAAAAAGACATCAAAGCCTTTGCTTTTTTTAAAGCATATTTGAGAAAGAAAACATCTAGAATGCATATAGATATGCAAAATGAAAATGATTTTTAAAATAGAAAAACAACAACAATAACACAAATCTACCTTCATATCAAAATACAACATTGTTATAATTATGCTTTATTTCCCTTTAATGCATCTGCAATTGGATATATTAGTTATTTCTTTTACTCAAAAGTAGATCAAAACTGTTAATATTCAATTTTTCAAATTTTTCTAAATTTCACATATCTCTCTTTAAAAAGAAAGGCATGTTTTATTATTTGATAGAATAAAAAGAGTCAAAAGGCTCTAGATATCTTCTTCTGGTGGTGTCTATTTATCTGATGTTTATTTTTCTTCTATCAGGAATAGCCTGGTTTTATACAATTCAATCCTTGGTGAGGAAGGCATAGTTCGCCATAGTAATGTAATGTCAATTTTCCTGCACACTGAAAGTTGCATAACCCTGATGTTTAATACAAATCTAATGTGGTAGATAGTTGTCCACTTGTTAGATCTTCCATAATTTAGGCTGTCGCCAAATTAATATAACATGTCAGGAACATAAGAAGAACAGTATTCATCTAACCGATGCAGCTTAAATGAAGTACTTTTTGCCTTATAAATATTTCTCCTCCAATCTTAAGAGTTTCAAGAAATAGCAATCTCTTCTGCAGCCAGGAAAGAAGGTATTAGTTAGTTTGAGAGGCAGAATGAGTCACTGTCCAGTTGACTGCCCAAGTGTTTGCTTTCATTTCTATTCATCAGGTTTCCAATTTTTCCTTTAAAAGTGATGATCAAGGTCTAGAGACTCTGATTTCCCCCCCTGAAATTACCCAGGATAAACCAAAAAATAACTCCAGCTCTATTTAAGTCTTTACAGTTATATTATCATAAATACATTGGATGCTGGATAGTTCTAGTATTTTGTGCATTCGTCTTTTATTTTACAACAAATCACAGTATAGCACCTATTGATGACAAACAGCACAAACTCCCCAGATTGGCAACTAATTCATCTATCCACTGTACCAGCAGAATTGAGTGTTAAAAAGTGATAGTGGAAATGCAAGGAGGTGGCCACATATAACAGCCAAGAGTGGTGAGTAATGGAATAGAGAAAGGGAAGAAAGCAAAAGGACGGCATAGAGTGGCATGGAGAAAAGAAAATATTAGTATAGAGGAGAAATGAATATCACAACTGAGAGTAAGCTGAGAAACAAAGAAAGAGAAGACTGCACAAATCAAGATGGATGGAAGAGAAGGAAAAATAAGAAAATACACATTGGAAATAAATGCCAAATAGGAATTTGAGTCATATTTTTATTTTGGCCAGTTTAGAGAAAATGGGAGCAGTGGAAGTAGGAGTCTTGAAAACTGTTGCACTGGTTCCTCCTATAAAAAGTTAAGATAAACAGTAAAGGAATAGCAATACTTCTAAAACTTTCATCTTAAAATTATAAAGAATTTATGCCAGTGAGTGTAACAATACTAGGAAAAGTGAACCAGTGGGAAGACTTGGAAACATTCTAGATCAGGTTTGTGTTGCCCTACCGCATTCCAGAGGCAACAAGGTTGAGGGAAAGGGCTGTTTAATTAACTGATAATGAGCTCCATATCTTTCAAGGTAACAACTTAACCAACTGTTAATCCTTTTACTATTATTTTCCATCTCAACTGCAATTGTCACAAAACAGTGTTAAGAATGACATCTCCTATTTATAACTCTTCTGATTTGTTACTACTTCCTCCATGGTTTTTCCTATCAAAGAAAATTAGGAAGGAGAAATTGGAATGGTTGCATGCACAATGCCTTTTGATTGGTAGTTCAAATGTTCTCCGAGGGCTGTTAAAAAGGAAATCCAGGGAAGGATATAGACTTGTGATTTCAACTGAACCTAGATCCATTTCTGTTGGCCAGGTACCAGTAGACCCACGTATCCATTTCTGCGTGCCTCCTGAAAATGGGTGGGTAGCCGGATAGCCATTTTTGGTCGATAGCTGAAAAATGCAGCTAGATCCAGCCCATTGGCAGCAATGGAGAGCTTATGAGGCTCCCCTTTCCATTCCCGGGACTCTTTCCTTTTTTTCTTCAAGGTAGCCTAAGTGTCATCAATGGGATTAACCCTATCCAGTCTGTTATGGGGGGGACGGACTTCCCACAGTCTCCTCTTCCATATCCTTCATTAAGACGTGGATTAAAAGCATCAGAGTTAAAATACCACTCTTTCTGTGATCCTTTCCCTTCTGCCTGTAAAAGAGACCAGGTTTAATGCTTTGTTAAGGCTGTTTCTACTCTAGAGGAGAGGCACTGTAGGCAAGTGCACGCTTTCTCTCCCTGCAGCATGTCATGCAGATTTCCAAGGCATGTCAAAGCAGCCCAGGGAAGGAATAGAGATGACCTCTTTTATCTCTACTACAGGCCCTGCCTGGAGTGGGCATGCTTCAATCTCCTTTGGGTTTACTACTTTAAAGATAACTAGGTGATAGTAGTTTTCAGATAATGTGAGTTTTCTTTTTGCTTGCTGGGATTAATAATTATTAATTTAAGAACAACATCAGATAAACTAATTTGGAAGCAATTCAGGACACAGACATTGAAATTAAGTAGAGGGAGATGGACCAAATACAGAAAACTATGTGATATTACAGAAACTACCAGCATTACAACTGAACTATAAAATGCTGTAGGGCCACAGAATGTGTATGTATGACCTGAACCTCCTGTTGTTTTTGCAGTAAAATCTTCTAATATAAGCCAACCAAGCTTAAAGGATGATAGATCGACAATTTGATTAGCTTTCCTTTGTTCATAAAATTATACTAAATGACCAGAGTCACAGAGTAAATAAGACATGCATAGATAACATGGATGGAGTGCATTAATTGGTTGTTTCTGCTACAAGGATCAGCAGTTAAATTTGTTAACAATGTGAACATTTAAAGAGCAAATTAAACTAGGCCTCAGAGTTAACAGTCTGTTACAAATGAACTGGACAGAACTGAAAATATACTACAGAGTATGCCAGTATTGACAATGGGCAGACCAGGAGGAGGAAAAAGCAGAAATAGGGCAGTGATTCTAGTATTGTTTCTATTTTACTAAAAAGTGCTGCAGTAAATTCAGGTTAGCTTGCTGCTGCCTGTCACATTGCACCGCAACCCCCATATATCATAAAGGAATTTCTCCAGCACAACATTCAAAACCTAAATGGGTATTCATAGGAGTCAGAAAGCCTTTGAAAAAAATGATTTAAGTTGAGATGGGTAAAATTTTGTTTTAGAACTGGATTGGAGCAAAATGTACCAAAAGCAACAGAAATTGAATCTGGAGATGAGAAACTGATAGATCTACCCACTGCATACCCTACAACTGCCCCATTTTAAGTGGGACAGACACATTTAAGTATCTGGCCTCCCATGTTTTTCTCCTGGTTTTAAAATTTCCCAATTTTCCCCTTATAGTTCTTAGCTTGTGAACAATGGTGAAATCTAGACAGGTAAACACCAATAATGCACTTAGTTATTATCAAGTACTGGAAGTTATGGTATTTCTATCTACCTCATCACATTTACCTTGTGAAGCATCCTATGACACTTCAACTCCAGCTGAAGGACTGATGGGCTCACTATCCATCAGATGACACAAGGGAGATTCTGTGGAAGCCCCTCCTCCAACTGGAAGGAAAGTGTTATATGACGGTTCCCTCTCAACAATGGAGCCAGCATGCAGCCTCTGCAGGAGCACAACACTCTCCCCATGTGATGGGGAAAGCTTGGCCAAGAGGGAACTGTGAGCAGGGTGACAAATTCGTCCCTCTGCTCCCTCTTCTCCTGGATGCCAGGAGGTCATATTATGAGAGAAGGAGCAGGTTCCCTGTTAGCCTTTTTGGCTATTTATTATAGGCAATGATATACATAATCGCCATAAAGAGAAACATTACATGTCCCCATTTGGGAAAATCATAGACTTGCCATTGTCTTTATTACATTACACATGAAACATCACAACCATTACATTACAGTATCTAGCAAGTTAGATGCTACACTTTCATAAGCACTGAATGGTTATACTAGCTGAATCTCTTTAGCATGTTTTCCTATAGTTACAATACAGGAACATTACCATCTTTAAAATATGTAACTTAGCCATTTATCCACTAAGAAATATACTCCCTTCTGTTGAGGAACTCTCTCTCTCTCTCTCTCTCTCTCTCTCTCTCTCTCTCTCTCTCTCTCTCTAGGTGTCTGTGAGGGATAAATAATCGTGGTTCTGGCTTTCCACTGTGAAATGCTGGGTGTGCCATTCTTTAGGAATAGGTGAAACAATTGATTTAATTATTTATTCTATGTGTATACACACACACACAATTCAACAGTGGGCAATCAACAGTGGGCAATCCTCTCAGAAAATGGCACTCATTATGACTTACAATGATAAAAATAAAACATAACAGTACTATTAAAAACAGATTAAAACCAAATTAAAGACACACTAAGGCTTTCTGTTAAAGGGATTCCCTTGCATTAGGCATTCAGTTGTCTCCTGTATGCGTGTGTGTGTGTCTTTCAGTCAGCAGGTAAAAATATTTGTTTGTATATTTATTTATTATTTACTTCATTTGTATGTCAATTTTCTCACCCCAGCCGGGGACTCAAAGTGGTTCCCAACACAATTACAGCAAAATTCAATACCTCACATATGGAAGCCTAACATAACGGTAATAACATACAATTATCAATTAAATAAAAAAACATGACATCATTTAACATTTAAAATGGAATTAAAAACATATCAATATAAAAAGGAGCGGAGACAGCGGGCAACCCTGTCTCGTTCCCTTCTCAATTCTGATAGTGCCTGCTGACATTCCATTAACTATTATGTTGGCCTCCTGGGTCTGATATATGGCCTTTATGGCGTTTGAAATTGAAAACCCCATATCTTTCTCTTTAAAGATTTGAACTAAAAAATCCCAATTTGCGTTGTCAAACGCCTTTTCGGCGTCTATAAATAAAAATCCCACTTCCTTCTGAGTGTTAGCTTCATAAAATTCTATCGCATTTATGATCGTTCTTAAGTTGTTCTTCAGGTGTCTGGAGGGGAGAAACCCCGCTTGGTCTTCCTTGATGAATTCGTCTAGGAAAACTCTTAACCTGTTGGATAGAATTTTGGTGAACAACTTATAGTCGTTGTTTAACAAGGAAATGGGTCGGTAATTTTTTACATTTGTTGGGTCCGATCCTTCCTTATGTAGAAAAATAATATTTGCCCTCTTCCATGAATCTGGGATTGTCCCCAACCGTAAGACATCATTAAAAATATCTTCGAGATATGGAGTAATCTCTTCCACAAATAATTTGTAATATCTGGCTGTCAGCCCATCCGGGCCTGGCATTTTGTTATTTGGCATAGATTTAATGGCTTCTTTTATATCTTTTGCGCTTATTGGCTTGTTTAGGTATTCTCTCTGGGTATCCTTTATTTTCTCCAGTTTTTGGTGTGATATATATGTCACTAAATCCTCCATCTCTATTTTATCTTTCTTATAGAGATCCCCGTAGAATCTTTTAAATTCTGCTCCTATTTTATGGCCTTCATAGATATCTAGCCCCTTTACCGTTAGTCTGGATATATATTGTTTTTGTTTTTTCTCTCTGAGACTTTTAGCCAGTAATTTTCCTGGTTTATTCATATTAGCAAAATAGTTCATTTTTAGATATTTCAAATTCCTTGCCATACGTTCCTCTTGCTCAGCATTTATTTTGTCTCTTATTATCCTGATTTCTGTTCTGGTTTTCTTGCTCTCCGGGTTCTTTTTGAGCTGCCTCTCCTTCTCTTCCAGACTCTTGTTTAAGCTAATCTGTTTTTCTTGTCTCTTCCTGTTTTTCATTGATCCTTGTTGCAGAAAGTGGCCCCTCATGACGGCCTTGCTTGCCTCCCACAGGGTCGTCCTAGACATCCCCTCTACGTCATTAAACTCAAAGTATTCCTTTAGGAGGCCTTTGTTGTGTGCTATTTCTTTATCTGTTTGGATCAGACTGTCATTCAGTTTCCACCTTCTTTCTTTTTTGTATCTATGTAGTGTTATTAACAGGGGGCAGTGATCCGTGTTTACCCTTGGCAGGATTTTGATTTTTTCAATTTTTGATGCTAGCGTGTTTGTGGCCCAGGCCATGTCAATCCTGGACCAAGATGCATGCCGGGCTGAAAAGAAGGTATAGTCCTTTTCTTTGGCGTATCTCATTCTCCAGACGTCGTTCAGGGCTAAGTCTCTCTTCAAATTTAACATTCCTTTTGGCAAGTTACCTCCCTCTGTGGCTTTCCCCTTCTTTTTGGTTCTAGATCTGTCTAGATCACTGTCCAGGACTCCGTTAAAGTCCCCTATTAATAAAATATTTTCATAGTTTACTTCTCCCAAAAAGTTCTTAAGTTGTTTCACAAAATTAGATTTTTTTTCCGTGGGAGCGTAAATATTGCAAATTAACCATTCGGATTGTTCAATTTTCACTTTTACTCCCAGAATCCTCCCATCATTATCCTTGAAAGCCAAGGATGCTTCTATGGAATCTTTGACGTATGTTGCCACCCCCCCTTTTTTTTTTGGTGCTGAAGAGTAAAAGACTCTACCGAGACTCTTTTGGTTTAAGTGTGACACATGTTTTTGGGATATATGCGTTTCCTGTAACGTAATTAAATCAAAGTTACCTTTCCTTAATATGTTTGCAATTGCTTTCCGTTTATTTGGGGAATTTATCCCGTTTACATTGTTTGAGT
The DNA here is from genome assembly GCA_030556195.1 of Anolis apletophallus. Classification (NCBI taxonomy): domain Eukaryota; kingdom Metazoa; phylum Chordata; class Lepidosauria; order Squamata; family Anolidae; genus Anolis; species Anolis apletophallus. Next base: position 82,254,248 of record JARBWK010000006.1, on the reverse strand, counting down.
ATACCGTTACTGCCATTATGCATCTAAATTGATCAGTTCACAGTCCTTTTTTCCTCCCTCCTCCACCAAGACTACATTATCTTCTGTTGAGTTGGGCCTTTGTCTCTTTTTATCTTGTTTCCTGTACTCCAGTGCCCAACTCGTATCTTTCGGTTTTGGGTCTTTCTCTGATGCAGCTTCCCCCTTGCCTTCCATCTGGTCCTTGAAGTAACTATAAAACTCTTTGGCCTTGTCCTCAGAGGTAATCCAGTGTTTCTCGTCCTTAAAGATCACCGATATCCCTTCCGTTTTCTCCCACCTATACCTGACCTGGTATTTCTTAAGTTCATCCACTAAGAAGTAGTATTTTTTTCTTTTTTGTAATGATGATGATGTAAATTCTTTTAAAATAATAACTGGTTTCCCCTTATAGGTAACTGGAGCTCGTCCTTTGTTTTTTAGAATCTCGTCTCTCACCGATCTTCTCCCAAAAGAGACAACTGTGTCTCTTGCCACCTTGTTTCTCTTAGCGTAACTAGAGTTTATCCGTTGCACCCGATCGATATCTTGCTCCATTTGAGTTATTGGGATATTCAGGATCTCTGCTGTCAAGGCTACCACGATTTCCCTGAGATTTTGATTCTCCTGCTCTTCAATACTTCTAAACCTAAGTTGGTATTCGGTCTCTTTAGATGCCATTAGTTCCTGTTGTCTTTCTATTTTAAAGTTTATTTCTTCCAATTTGGACATTTTTTCCTCAATTTTTTTCTGAATTTTATTTGCTTTTGTATTGTCTTTTTTGATATCTTTAATCTCCTGCTGCATCCCTGACATCTCCTTTCTCATGCCGGAGAGTTCCTCTTTCAGCTCTTCTTTGAGCTCAGCTTTCATTTTCCCTAATTCGTCTTTAAACATTTTTTCCATCTTTACCTGCATTTTTTCGCTGTTGTCCTTTAATTGGTCATTTATCTGCTCTCTCATCCTCTGCATTTCTTGGAGAAGGTCTCTTCCAGAGACCTCCCCTGACATGGAATTCCTCCTCCCTGGTACTGAAGATGCTGCCTTGGAGCCTTTGGATGCAGTTACATATTTATCCATCCTTCTTCCTACTTTGTGACCTGATGGGCCCGTCCTCCGAATGACAGCTTGTTTATACCTTTGAGTTTGGATGCTTAATTTCCTTCTTACTCCCGTTGCTGGCAGCTCCCGGCAGCTCCAGAGTCTGCTCCCTCTGTCTTCTTTCTTGTTTGTGTACTGTATCACTCTCTCTCCTTATCTGGGCCCACCGATTGATTCCTCCGTCGTCTCCTGGCCCCTGCGCGCTCTCCCCCGTCGTCCTGAGGTCCTAGTCCGCTCCCCCCGCCGTCCGCGTCGTGCGTCGTGCGTTGTGCGCCTCTACGTTGACCCGTCTTTCCTTACGTCCTTACGTCCTCGTGCCTTCTGGGCGGGGCGTCGTGACGCTGCGTGCGTGCTCCACGTCCTTCCTTTTCTTTCTTTTCGCCCACGGAGCTCTTCTTAAAGGGGACGCTTCACTCACCCTCCAATTACGGCTGTGCGGGGACCTTAACGGTAATAGAACTTCGTCCTTCGGGGGAGGGGACCCCCCTTCTCCGCTTCCGCGCTTCCTAGTGCTCACTGTCAGTTCTCGGCTGCTGCTTTCCCCTCCGCTTTCCTGGGATTGATCTCGGGTTTCGAACCTTGGCTTCGCCCTTGTTCTCTTATTAGCTGCCCTAGTCCTCCGCTCCTTTTCCAGTTTGGCTTGATGTTCACTTGTTTACTTATTGTTTACTTATTCTCCCCCGCCACAGCCATCCGATTGACAGGCTGCTTCTCTCGCCTCCCGTTCCTTATCTCTCGGTCTTCACTCTCTTTCTTTCTTACACCCGTGTGTTTAAAATGAAAGCGGTCGGCCTCTAGGCACTTGTGCCTTGCACCCCCTCACGGAAGCTTCTTCTGGCCTGAGGACCGGCGTAGTGCCCTACACCGTCGCCTCAGCCACTGCTGAAGTTGCTTGGGGACCAACCTCTTACCCGTTGGTCTTTGGAGAGATTCCTTTCTCTCCTCCGTTTTGAGGGGGTTCGGAAACGCCCAAAGTTCTCTGGAGCTTCAGGCGTCCGTGGCGGCCGCCATCTTGCTTTCCGCTCCTTTTTATTTTTATGTTAGAAATATTATTACAGGACATAAGGGCTGAGGGCGACCTCAAGGGTCTAAAGATTCAAGGGGAAGAGTATAAATTACAGGCATTTGCGGATGACCTAGTCTGCATTATTGAAGACCCGGTAGAGTCAATCCAGAAGTGGCTAGGAAAACTGGAACAATATGGCAAGGTGGCAGGCCTAAAAATTAATTATGCTAAAACCAAGATGCTTACAAAAAATGTAAAAGGAGATAGAGTGGACAAATTGAAGAGAAAGACCACAATTGAGGTGGTAACAAAAATAAAATACCTGGGCATCCAGCTGACGGCCCACAATAACCAGTTACTCAGAAATAATTATGAACCAGTGTGGAAATCCATAAAGACGAGCCTGGAAAAATGGAAATTTCTCAAATTAAATCTTTTGGGAAAAATAGCAGTGATAAAACTAGATGTCCTACCCAGGATGATTTTCCTCTTTCAGGCACTACCAATCATAAGAACTGGCCACATCTTCCAAACGTGGAGAAGAGACATTTTAAGATTCATTTGGGAAGGGAAAAGAGCTAGAATAAATCATAGAATCCTTACCGACAGAAGAGAACGAGGAGGCCTAGCTCTCCCGAACCTACAACTATACCATGACGCAGCCGCCCTTAGTTGGGTGATAGAATGGACTACACTCCAAAAAACAAGAACATTACTCCTGGAAGGTTTTAACCTACGAAGAGGCTGGCATGCATATACATGGTACGGGAAGGAAAAAATAGAGAAAAATTTCACGAATCACTATATCAGAGCCGCCCTGATTAAGACCTGGAACAGATACAAGGAGAGGATTTACGAGAGGACCCCATTGTGGGTCTCTCCATCAGAGGCTCAACATAGGAAAGAAAACCCGCTGGGAGAATGGCTCACTTACAAAACCCTTTTGGAAAAGAGGAGAGGCTCGTGGGAATTAAAATCACTGGAGAAACTAAGGAACTCGGGCTTAGATATGTCGTGGTTTCATTATGCCCAAATAAATGAATACTATAAGCAAGACTTAAAGAAAGGCTTTGCTGAAGATGAAACATTTTGGGAGCTACTACAAAAGCATGAAAAGAAAAGAATAAGGATTCTATATAACAAACTGCTAGAATGGGAGGTAGAAACGGAAGCAGTTAAACAAGTAATGGTAGAATGGGCCCAGGACTTGGGTCATTCAATATTACTCCAAGAATGGGAGACCACCTGGAAGAAAACTATAAAATACTTAGGCTCAACAAACTTAGCGGAGAATTGGTACAAAATGTACTTCCGGTGGTTTTTAACTCCTCAAAAACTGGCAAAGTTCTATAAACACACGGATAACAAGTGTTGGAAGTGCAGGGCCCAAATAGGGACATTCTTTCATTGCTGGTGGGCTTGCCCCAAAATCCATAAGTTTTGGAAACAAATACATACACAGGTACAAAGGATAATCAAGAAGAACTTTGATTTCAACCCAGCGTACTTTCTTCTTAATTTAACAGACGAAAAAATTGACCGAGAGACAGATAAACTACTATTTTTTATAGCGGCAGCTGCAAGGCTAGTTCTGGCAAAAAGCTGGAAAAAAGAAGAGGCACCTCGGGTAGAGGAATGGCTCACCAAACTGCAGGAGCTGATGGTGATGGACGAGATGGATAGAAGGGTCAACGACCAGAGCAAGAAAAACAAAGTAGACTGGATGCCATTCAAACAATACGTGGACTCTTGTAAGAAATAAGGGCAGAAGAGGCTAAGTCAGGATCCGATAGGCAGAGACAAGAGGCGGAAGAAAGGCAAGGGGGATACTCCAATTCTCGCATTCCGGACTGGAAGGACATCTGTAACAAAATTGTTCTTCTTTCTACTAACTTCACTAATCCCTACCCCATCTATTTCCCTTCCTTTCTTACCCCACACACCCTGACCCTACTTCCCTTCAGCTATAGGTCTTTTTCTTTTTCTACTCCTTTCCCTGCACTGTTCTGAAATCTGTATTTTAAAACTACGCAAAACCAATAAAAATCAATTATTAAAAAAATGTATCAATATAAATAATTAAAATCACACAATCCAACAATCCGTGCATCTGATGAAGTGGGCTACAGTCTATGAAAGTGCATAGTGTAATAAAATTGTCATTGTTTAAGACATTACGGGTCTCTCCGTTGTTTTAGCTGGATGCAAAAACAACTAAATCTCTGGAAATGTTTCCATTAGTTACAAGACCATACCCAAAGTGAAGAATGCATAGTACATTTGTGTTGCTACTTCTTGTGCAAAAGATTTGGAGAAATGTCACATATATTAAAACTAGGAAATAGGCCTAGGAGTAGCTATATTGACCATACCAAAAAATAAACAAAATTTATTTATTTATTTATTTATTATTTATTTATTTTATTTATTTATTGGGGCTTCTTCGCCGCCGACTCCCGGGGGCTCGCGGCGGCTCACAGAGCCAGTGGCACAACGCCACAGGTTAAAACATAAAAACAGTTAAAAACAGTTAAAACAATTAAACAGCAAAATGCAATATAACAATTGAGCAGCAGGAGATATCACAGCCCAGAGAGTATAGACGAGGCCTACTCGCCGAAGGCCTGCCTAAACAAATGAGTTTTGCAGGCCCGTCTAAATGGCAGCAGATCTCTCAGGGCTCTGGCTTCGGCCGGGAGGGCGTTCCATAGTGTGTATTTATTTATTTAGGACATTTATATCCCTCCCTTCTCATCACTCAGAGCAAGAAATGGTGATAAGCTTTCAGAGAATACACAATTATTTTAGGTGTCTTGGATTGCTGTTTGTATTGTTTTTGGTATATTTTAGCAAACATTTATAATTTTAACAATAATAATACCATATCTTTTGTTTTTTCCCTCCCAGCTATCCTACAGGGGAACTTGGTTACCTAAGTTGCCCCTATCCTGTAGAATTAATCAAGTTTGGACCAGGCATTCAGGTAGCAGGCTGACAATGATGACAATGTTATGGAGAACGAACTATGGAAGGCTTTCGACTGAGTCGTTTGTCACAGAAGTCAGATTTAGATATGGCCAACTAGTTAATACTATTTAAAATTGATTTTGAATTTAATTTAATGTTTTACTTATTATGTAATTGTTTTGTTTTACTATGTTTTGTATGCGAGGGCATCAAATTGCTGCCGGCTCTAAGCCGCCCTGAGTCTGCCTCTGGGGGTTGAGAAGGGAGGGGTACAAATGTTTGAAATAAATAAATACATAAATATTTTAATTGCCATGGCTCAAGGATATACTGTGGCAAGCATACAGATCAGTTCCAATTAAAATCATCCAGCAGCAAAGTGAATTTCAGCCAAGGAAGATTTTATTATCTGCAGGTAAGATCCTAGCTTGTGATACCTTCACAAAGAAGCTAGAATAACAAATATGGATACGATCTCCTTTTACACACAATAATTTCAAATCTCCCACTGCAGAAACATCAGCTGCAGTGAAGCTCCTGTCTAATGAGTGAAGCTCATTAGACAAGTCCCCCAATTCTGACCAATCACAGAAAGGGGGCTTGGTTGAGCAGTCGGCTTGTGAAGAGATAAAGAGCATTGAATGATGGTGAATGGGTTTCCCTTTATTCAACAGGAAAAATAATAAAAATGATTGAGGGCACTTAGCCCTATCTAGGAGAAGTTTATTGTGTGCAGGATGGTAATTGCAGCGCCCCATCAGGGGGCCAACCCAGTGGCAGTGGCTCTGGAGCACAGCTCAAAACAGGACATACTGGCACAATCATAAAAATGGGAGAGGGGCTTAGAAAAAAGACAATCAGGTTTCCTTCCATGGTGAGAGGTCCTGCACACAAAGGCACATTGTGAAGAGTCGTTACTTCCCCTGAGGCAGGCAGAAAAAGGCAACGGGGCCATCTTGTTCTGTCCGTTGAGCTATTGTGTTACATATGTCCAGATAATGTCCATAATATGGGTGAGGCTAGGAATTGATTGAGGAAATCCCCAGTTTGCAGTCTCTTCTCACAGATTGCATGATCTTATTTTATTATTATTATTATTTCAATTTCTATACCGCTCCTTCCTACAGGCTCAGGGTGGTTTACACAATCTATGGGATGCAGGACTTCCTTTTGGGGTCAGGAATATAGTTTTCCATCCAGGGAAAGGAACAGGAAATCTCAGAAGTGCAAAATATATTAGTAACATAGGAAAAGGCAGGAAATTTGTAGGGCATTTTTCATGCACACAAGAGACATAGTTTTCCCAAGTACGTACAGATATCCAAGCCAGGCTCCCTTGTATGTAGATCGAGGCATGAGGAAGGGAAAATACATAGAAATAATACAATTCCATACTGGGAAAGGGGAACACGCAGACTGGGCTTTTAAGGGATTTGGAACAAAAAGGCAGGATGGTTTCACATTGCAAGGATGGGAACAGATAAGGAAAACAACTTTAGAACATATGAGGATTCGGTGGGTAAAGAGTTCTTTTTAACAACAGTCCTGGGAGACATAGTTTCTCAGGCTTGGCAAACATGGTCTTCAGAATCCCTGGGTTGAGAGGTTCCAAAAGAGGCCAGAGAGTGTGCTCTGAGACAGGGAGGGTGGCAGGAGAGAAATAAAATGAGCAGAGAGAGCTTAAACTATCAAAGGCTTTCTAATGGGGGAACCAGCTATCCAGAAAGGGAAGGAAATAGGAAAGGCTGAACTGCAACAAGGGGAGGTACATGATGGCTGGGAAGATAGATTACAGCAAGGAAAGGCAAGAGAAGCACAGAGTTCAGGGTAACCAATTTATTAGGGGGTCATAGGCAGTCTGTAGCTAGTTTCCTGATTGTCTGAACATGTGCAAACTTAGGAACTCTCTGCTACAGGCATGAAGGGAACAAATAATAATTTTGCCCAGGGAGGTCTCATGCAACAGATGAGATCATGGGGGTTGTAGTTTTACAAGGTATTTAGTCTTCTCTGCCAGAGAGTGATGGTGACTCACCAAACTGGATCTTAGAAGATGTGCTGGTTTTGGAGCCGTCTGCTGGAAGAATCAAGCCAGAGTTGCTGTGGAAAGAGGTTCTATGTTTAATCTTGTTCAAGAAAAGCTTATTGCCTCAAAATGAAGTATGTGTTTGTATGTCTTAAGCGACTGTTCTTCTTGGCTTTTCTTCGTGAACAAAGATTCAGGAAGGACTCACCCCACGCTTTCTATTTGGAAGTTGGATGTGTCCTTCGAGTCTGTGCAATGGATTTTTCTGGTATAGCGCAGTGTGCACAGAACTGGCCTCACCCTTTAAACCAGAGGTTTGTCTGTCGGGGCCTAGCAAGCTTAGATGGTTGACCTTACAGGGTTAGACGAACACCATCTGCCCAGGTTTGAATTTAGAATTTTTCTTCTCCTAGGATGGCTGCCAAAAGGCTAGAGAGCCCATCCTGCCCATTGACGCGCTTTGTCAGACCCTTTGGTTGGGACCTGTCTGGCATGGGAGGCCCTACCGATGGCTATTATGCCACTGCCAGCATAGCTCACAACTTCATTAGGGTACGCAAGCCTCTCCCCCACGACAAGGGGGCGCCAACGGAGAGGTAAGCAACTGTAGTAAGAGAGCAATTGTATTTATCCTAAGCACACTACAGAAACTTCAGGAACAACTAAAGATAGATTTTTATTTTAGTCTCCCAATAAAACTGAATTACAGTTAGTGCCAAAAATTACAAGCATTTGACTAACTGCAGAGTATTATAGCTTACAGCTGAAGTCTCTTAGTAGGGTTCAATTATATGGCAGCTCTCAATTTACCTTGAAAAGGTAAAAAAGACGCTGCTCACCTGTCGCAGCACTTGCAGTTCTGCAGAAAATGATTACCAGCAATTCAAAGTTGAGCTGGCATTCAGAGGAGGTGGCAAGAAAAGCAATTCATTAAGAGCAGCACACATTTTACTGGAAAATGGCAGGGGAAGGGGTTGGGAGAGATCAAGAATAAGATCAAACATTACAATGAAAATAGTAGAAAATATGGAAATTCAACATATGCAAAGTGATATATCTGTTGAAGTAACTTTTAGAGAGTAGCATAGCAAACAACTACAGGGAGGTGAAGATAGCTGAGAAAGAAATTCCCAATCTCCCACCCCGCCACTTATTCTCATTTCACCTGAAGTCACAGAGTTTCCCCACAAAGGAGGCTGCATCTACACAGTAGAATGAATGTAGTTTAATACCACTGTAACTCCCATGGCTCAATGCCTGTGATTTGTAGTTTGGTGAGGCACCAGCATTCTTCAGCAGAGAAAGCTAACGATCTTGCAAAATTACAGCTGCCATGATTCCATAGCCACCACAGACATCAGAAGAGCTGTAAGACCAAGAACAAGCCATGAGGGTAAAGACAAAGATTCACACAGAGGAAACATATTCTTACTATACATCAAGGGAACCACTGATCACATAGAGAAGCTGATTAAGAAACACAACCTACAAACTACCTACAGACCCACTAAGAAAATCCAACAAATGCTACATTCAGTAAAGGACAAGAGGGATCATCTCACATCTGCAGGAGTCTACCGTATACCATGAGGCTATGGACAAGTCTACATAGGGACCACCAAACACAGCATTGCCCAAACACGAATCAAAGAACATGAAAGGCACTGCAGGCTTAATCAACCAGAGACGTCAGCCATAGCAAAGCACCTGATGAACCAACCTGGAAACAGCTTATTATTTGAGAACATAGAAATACTCAACCACTCTAACAACTACCATGTCAGACTACACAAAGAAACCATTGAAATCTACAAGCATGTGGACAATTTCAACAGAAAGGAGAAAACCATGAAAATGAACAAAATCTGGCTTCCAGGTTTTTTTTATTAAAAAAAACAACTCTAAAATCAGGACAGTAAATAAAGAGCAACACAGGAAAAAGCAGGGCAATTCCAGACAAGAATCATTCAGGGCCAACTAACACTTCGGAAAAAAAGATTCACCCAGGCAGCAATCAGCCAGGCTTTGAAACTGAAAGGCCATTAAATGCTAATCAAGGTGGCCAATTGCAATGTTCACACTTGTCTCAAGCAGAGAAGAGTTCTTTCTCCCACCCTGGACATATATAAAACCCACTTGCTTAGTTTCCAATAGACCTCTGAGGATGCCTGCCATAGATGTGGGCAAAACATCAGGAGAGAATGCTTCTGGAACATGGACATACAGCCCAGAAAACTCACAGCAAACCAGCTGTAGAATAGAATAGTTCAGTTCTCTATACCTTGTCAAGAAGAGACATATATACAAACAAGCCATATTGGCTTTTGTGTATGTCAATAACAGGATGCTTATTATTTATTTATTTACCACATTTGTACCCTGTCCTTCTCAACCCTGAGGGGGACTCAGAGCGGCCTTACACATCAGTAACAATTCAATTCCTTTTGTTCATGTCAGGTTTAATCCATTGCACAACCAGGGGCTCCTATTCAATGCCTTAAAAATAACATAGTTAATAAATATTTACATTAAAAAATCTAAAAATTACATTAGTTAGTAAAATCCCACAATCCAAGGTAATAATCCAGAGCTGTTCCAGTTGTCATTGCACAGATTTATTTATTTATTTGCCATATTTATACCCCACCTTTCTCAACTCCTTGGGGGACTCAAGGCAGCTTCCATATATATACAATGATTTGATGCCATGTAAAAATACATACATAGTAAGAACATAAGAACATAAGAAGAGCCATGCTGAATCGGACCTCAGCCCATCTAGTCCAGCATTCTGTATCACACAGTGGCCCACCAGTTGTACACGGGGATCTCGAGCAGAAGGGAGGGCAAAACCCTGACCTGCTCCCGACCCCCCACAACCAGTATAGTAAAATTAACAAAGTCATTAAAAATGAATCAAACCTCAAAAAACTTTATCAAAAATCTCATTATTCAAAATCATAATCCATGGCCATTGTAAATTGTCATTGCATTATTCCATATTCTCTAGTGAGTTGACTGAACACTTGATCCCACATCCCTGTCTTTAGCTATGTCCTGAAGGTCAGGAGGGAGAGGGCTGATCTGGTTTCATTAAGGAGGGTGTTCCATAGCCGAGGGGCCACCACTGAGTAGATTCTAAATTAATGTATTGCACTACAGTTATGTCAGCATTTAGCATGAGTAGCCCATAGAGTAACTCTAGCCCTTATAACTCTAAGTGTGATGAAATAGTTCACAAAGAAAAACACATGAGTCTTCAGCTTTAAGTAGAAAAGAAAATGTAGTTGTATTGACAGCATACAAAAATAAGACGGAAGAATTGCTTTTCCCGAAAAATGTAACACTGTAACACAAACAATATCTTCAGGGAGTTTTTCTTCACTCAGCAATGATAAGACATATAACAAAAATAAAATACAGTCTCTCTTACACAATAGTCTGTAGAGTGACCTTGCCTTCCTTCTGTAATCTTTCTCTTCAGCACGCTGCTCTGACACCAAACAAAAGCATTTTTCAGCTTAGAATGAGCCACAAACAAAGCATAGAAACACAATGCTATACTCAGCAGTGCTATGCTCTGCTCTGCTATGCTTAAAAATACACACAGTATCTTACTATGCAAGAGATAACAATGCCCTCAATTATCCCATTAATTAACTGTGTCAGCTGCAACAGAAACAGCCCTGATCCTTTCCAAAACTTAGGAAAAGTATGTTGTAAACTCATAGTAGCAACAAGTTATTCTCCAAAAGCTTGGCCCCATAGCCATGTTTTGACTTTCTTTCTGAAGGCTAGGAGGGAAGCAGCTGATCAAATATCACTGGGGAGGGAGTTCCATAGCCAAAGGACCACCACTGAGAAGGCCGTCTCTCATTCCCACCAACCGTGCCTGCGAAGGAGCTGGGACCGAGAGCAGGGCCTCCTCAAAAGATCTTAATCTTGTGAGGAAGCTGGAACCATGTAGGTCTTTATAGGCTAAATCCAGCACTTAGAATTGTGCTCAGTAGCGGACTAGCTTCTTGGTGTCTTCACAATATAAACTAATGCCTTTCTCGACATCCCTCGACATCCCTCCTCCTATATCAGTGTGAGAGTCACTTCGTGTGGTGGTGGTTGGTGAGGGAGTAATCAAAGAACTATTCTACCCAAGATTTTATAATCATAACATGCTAGCCAGTGGTTCTCAACATGTAGGTTCTACCTGGGAATTCAGAAGTTAAGAACCGCTGGCTAGCATGTTTTGTTACCCTATTTTTTCACTCACAGACATCTCACTTTGCTTAGAATGATACTTTCCAAAGCAATTCATGTTCAGCTGTGTATTTTAACTAATGCACAGATGTTTTCAATCTTATATTGTCAGACAAGGTGGAAGATTTTGTCTTTTTGCCCATTTCAATGTGTTTAAAGTTTATAGCAATGTATTATAGTAACATTTCCGCATAAGGAAGAACTTCCTGACTGTAAGAGCTGTCGAGCAGTGGAACTCTCTGCCTTGGGCTGTGGTGAAAGCAACTTCCCTGGAAGCTTTTAACCAGAAGCTGGATGGCCATCTGTCAGGGGTACTTCATGCTTTTCCTGCATGAAGTACTCCTGTGGTCTTTTCCATCTCTTTCATTCTATGATTTGTTTTTAAGAAACATGAAAATGGTGGCATGAGCCTACTCCAAAAATAAATCTCATTACTTTCTCTGTGACTCATTTCCAAATATGTGTGGATCATAATGTCATATCAGATACATTTTACACTGCTGGGACTAACTATCCAGTTCTACCCCCTCTGTACTTGTGAAAAAGGAAAGGAAATGACTGAGAAGGTGTGCCATAGCCTATATTGGCTCCAGTACAGAGGTTTACAAATACCACTGCATTTAGTTGGCTGAGAAATACCACTGTAATATAATAACAGAATACATAGTCTGTATGGTTGCCTTACTCCTGAGGAAAGCAGTGGCAAGCCTCAACAATGCCTGTTCCTGCCTTGCAAGGTAAAAGCTCACGTGTTTCCCACTGCAAATTCAAATATATAGTATTATGTACTGTAATAATTCAATGACATGAAACGATACAATGGGCCCACCATATCAATTTACTCGCAATCCAAGGATTCAACCCATTGCCAATTCGCATATTCAGTATTGTATACATCTGAATCTGCAATGGATAGAATCCCTGGATCATGAGCCCATGGATATGATGACTCCATTGTATTACTTTTACAATGTAAAAGGAGGAAATCAAAACCTTTGTAATTAAATATTCTCCACCCTTAACTCACTAACTGATTTTAGAGCCAGTCACGTATTTCTGGATTTTCAGCTTGTGTCCTTTGAGCACAGCCTTCCTTCATAATCTTTAACATTCCTCATCATTAACCATATAAAAACAATGTGTTTGAAAGATAATTGGCTTGTATATATCTTGGTCTTTGGTGAAAAGGTAGGAGAGATACAGCTCAGTGGGAAACTTTAATCGAACAGGTTATAAAACAAAATGCCAAGGTTTTCGGACAACTTTCTCAGCTTCCTGACATATTGGACTCGCACTATCCCCATGCAAAAATTGTACTACAGGATTAGTAAACCTATTTGAGAGAGAGAAATCGAGGTGGAGGGAAGGTTTGTTTAAAATCAAAGTACAGTAACTGAAACAAGCAATTTTACTATTTGTCTCCCGGATTAAGAGTGACAGACTGCATGCCACTTTCTGCAAACTCCATCATTTTTCTCCAAAAGCAACCATTAGTAATGAATTAATGGTAATTCAGCTAATCTAATTATTGTGATTATTAGCATCAATGACAACAAAAGAATCCCTCAATTTCTAACAATTAACCTTAAAACGTAATTTTGCAGAAGTAAGATTCTTGGCTCTGCTAAGAAGTTAACATCTTTTGGATCTCCACACCTGCACCCCAGAGAGCCAGCAACATTGATGAACTTCATTGTGATGTGAAATCACAATAATAATCTATGATTATGAGAGACTGCACCAAACTGTCCAGATGAGCTTAGTAAAATCTATACAGTTTAAATCAAAACAAATATTCTATGGAACATGTTATCCCACTGAATGTCCCTTGGTCATATTGTGAAGCAATTTGCTTGGAGTCAAACAAGTTCTTTTTAAACAAACTTCAGCCCTCAGGCTATAACAGGATCACATTTTTAAAAATGTAATACAGTGCCAAAAGAGTATTCACAATACACGTATTTCATCCATCACTCTCCTTCTCTTGTGAATTTCATTGTATTCTTTTATCTAAAGTTTCTGAGATCAAACCCAGAGTCAAAGTTGCTTAACCATGGGACGTCGCTACTGAGCTGACAGAACGAAACGAAGCAACAGTAAGAGTGCAATGTCAATGGTGATATCCTAAGGTTTAAGGGATAAAGAAATCAAACATTTATGATCCTGAAAACAGTGGTATATGATGTAATAAAAGTTGAAATATAGCTTCTTTAACAAGGCCACTTTTTCTATTATTTTAATATTCTGTAACATATCTTTGGAGGCTGAAGCTTTCCATACTTGCTATCATCCCAAGTGAAATGTGAAAGAGTTTAAAAAGAAAAGAAGAAAAGAAAAGAAAGCCAGAACTGATCACAGTCTGTCCCCAACACACTCACCATGTTTTTTTCAAGATACATTTTTAAAGAAACAACAAATAAGATTATTGAAATGTTTACCATGCTTCCATTTCTTTGACAGGGTATCTCTTAGCAAGAAACATTTTATACTTTCTAGTATACTATCAGCAGGCTGCCTGGCACAAATGAGACTGATTTGAGTACTAAGAAAAGTTAACTTAAGAAAAATCATCCTTTTCTGTGTCCATTTTCCATTTCAGATTAGTCCCAACCTAACTCAACAATGTAGGTGTGCTCCCAAAGGCCAAGGAGGGAAGGGGAAATTCTTTTTTTGTAAACAATCAAAATATACTTATTTAGTTGAAATCTTTTTCTTTTTTTAATTTTAAAAATAGTTTCATTATAGACAAACAAAAACAACATATACCAGTACATAAACATATACAACATATGCATAAACACAGCACTGGCGTTTTAGCCTTAGGGTCACAAAGGGGTAGGGTGTGGAAAGGTGAGGAAGCACAAGACATGTGAATAAGACATAAAAAGTGATTAAAAACAGTTGAACTTCACGTAGTGCTACAAGAATTATCTGATCAAATAATTACTTTGATTACAGTTTCTAATGTTTAAATCCATAGACCTTTCATATTGACATTTTTCTTATTTTTTTTTTGTAAGTCACTAGCGGTTTCCAAGTTTCATTGAATTGTTTTGATGTATTACTGTATTTCTTAATAAAGTTGTTAATCTGTCCATTTCTGCAATTTCTAAGATTTTGTAGAGCCATTCTTCTTTGCTCGGTAATTTTTTTGTTTTCCAATAGCTTGCCAATGTAATCCTCGCTGCTGCTGTGATGAAGGCCACAAGCTTTTCTGTTTCATTTCCATTTTTAAAAATCTCTGCAATATTTAGAAGGTACAGTTCAGGTTTTAAAATGAAATCAATTTGGAGTATTTCTTGCGTTTTATGAACCATTTTCTTAAAAAAATATCACTACTTTACATGACCACCATTGGTGGAAAAAAGTCCCTTTATTTACTGACATTTCCAACAATTTGATTTATCATTTTAATATATTTTTGCTAGTTGGGCCAGAGTAGTATACCATCTATACATCACTTTTAATATATTTTCTTTTAAACAGTATGCATATGTGTATTTTAGTTTCGATCTCCACATTCTCTCCCAATCTTCTAATGGAATATTGTATCCAATATTTGCCGTCCATTTTTTCATATATTCTCTTATTGGCCTTTTATCATATGTATTTACTAATATAAATTTGTATAGTTTACCCACTGTCGTCCCCCCCCCCCCCGAATGAAGCAGTATTTTTTCTCCCCCATTAATTGTCTCTTCCTATCTTATTTTATTGTCTTCTTTGAATCACATTTTTATTTGATTGATACTAATTTATATTCCAAATTGTTAATTCATCTTGTCTTTTCAAGCACATATTATTTTCTTCTTTCTTTAGTAAATCTTTATAGGTAGGCCAACTCTCTTTATATGAGTTTTTTATTTGAAAAGCTTCAATTGGGGATATCCACATTGGAATTTCCTTTGTATTTGTTCCATATCTTAAATAAGAGTGCCTTAATAATATGATTTTTAACGTTTTTATCATGGTTATATTTGATGTACATTACGTATCCATGCCAGCCGAATTTGTTCTCATATCTTTTAAATTTAATAATCTTTTATCTTTTAATTCTAGCCAATCCTTCAGTCCTTCCAGACAATTAGCTTCATAATATGTAACTAAATCAGGTACTCCAAATCCGCCATTTTGAGGAAGTTCTTGCATATATTTTGCTTTAATCCTTTCTTTCTTCCCTTGCCATATAAATTTGGCTAAATCTGATTGCCATCTTTTTAATATAGTCATATTTTTCAGAATAGGAAGCATTTGGAATAGGAAATTGACTCTTGGGGAAATTTTCATTTTTATTGTTGCTATCTTTCCTAATAGTGAGAGGTTTAGGTTTTGCCATTTCCCCATGTCTTCTTTAATCTCTTTCCATGTTTTTTTCATAGTTATTTTTGACTAATTGGCAGTTATTTGGTGTTATATTTATTCCTAAATATTTTATATTTTTGGCAACTAAAGTTATTTTTGTTACCCATATCATGTCTATCCTTGACCAAGTTCTTCTTCTTCCTGAGAAGAAGGTATAGTCCCATGAATTATTATTTTGTAATCTTCATGGGTCTATTAATGAATGATTTTCTATCATCTTAAAGAACGATCCCAGTAATTTACTTTTTATTGATGAGTTTTTTGGGTTATTCTAGTTTTTGTCCATTTTTTATTCACTACACCATTGAAATCACCCAGAACTATACATTCCTCCCATTCTGATGAAGTTAATTTTTCATTCAGTTTTTTTCAAAAAAATTAACATTTGATTCATTTGGAGCATATATACATACAATCAACGCCTTTCCCCCTCTCATTCTTATTGATGCCGCAATTATTCTACCCTCTTTATCCTTAAATTCTATGGCAGGTTTGAGTTTGGGATCTATATATAAAGCTACCCCTTTTTGGGTTGCTATAAATATTACAGAAACCATAGTACATCCAAGAATATTTTCAGACCACTCTCCAACTGAGCTTATTATAAAATTGGGCTATAAACAATTTAAATGGAGGCTGAATGATTCTCTATCAAAATCAGAAACTCAAATACACAAAAATAAAACCCTGATAACAAATATTTTGATTTGAATAATCAGCTGGATTTAGAACCCTCAACAATATGGGAAACAAGAAAGGTGGTAAAGCGTGGTTATTTCATTGCTCAAAATAGGTTTTTTTTAAAAAAAAACAACAAAGAAATTAGGAAATAATACTACAATCAGAGCTAATATTTTTAGAAAATAAATAGGAAAAAATCCAAAAAATAAGGAGATAGACTCCAAAATATGTATAATTAAAAGTCAATTAAAATGCTAAGAATTGAAGAAATAGAGAAAAAAATTAAGTCCCTAAAACAAAAAAACTTTGAAAGCACAAATAAGCCCGGAAAATGGTTAACGTATCATTTTTTTAAAGCTCAAAACAATATTATCCCAAAAATCAGAAATGGAGAGAAAATACATTTAGTTGAAATCTTTCTATACTACCTTTCATATGAACAAATCCAAAAGTTGTTTATAAGATCATGAAACAGTACAATAAAACCATAATCATGCAAGATAAGATAGTTTCAGATTGCTCCGCCAGAACTGAAATAATGAGGCAGATAACTATGGGTCACTTTATTCACTGTTACCTATTTCAACTTTCTTCATGAACTGCAGTAAACTGTGTGTGAGGGATGAACTTGATGTGGGATAAGCTGAGGCAGTAGGAACTGTCCACCTATTGCTCAAGTAACTTGGGTGAGACAACCGAGTCCTCTGAGCACAGCTCTGTTTAACTTAAGTTGTTCCCAGGATGATGTTATTATTTCTCGAAGCGTAGGATTGGTAATAAGCCGAGGATGTTATGAAGCTTCTCGGATAACATAGATCGCTGAGTCTTCAGTACAAAAAACAATTCTTTTACTCACACACAATAATCCATCTCACTCTACAGCACAATCTCTTCGAACACGCGACAAGGACAGACAGCATGGCTTTTATACAAAATGCCGAGGGACGCTGGTACAGGCGTCCTTCGTCACTTCCCAATCTACATAACCTGCTGGTTAATCCATTCTGCTCCAGCAGTGTACATTGCATCTTTGCTCTGAGACAGCACCAGATATATACATACACAAATTCACATTTCACCACTATGATACACTCTATCAATTTCAACAGATGACCCCTTAGGAAAGCTGCCTTAAGTATTCCAACCCCAAGCCAAAAGGCTATAGTGAGGTTAGAATTCCCATGCAGCTCCAAGGCCATTTCCTTTCACCCCCATCTTGGTTGCCCGAACACTCAGATGGGTTTTCCCATTCCTGGTCTTCACCAAGCAGGGTGCCTTAGGTGCACACCAAGATGCAACTACATCCCAGTTTCCCACCACTGATTAGGGGCAAGTCTCTGCTTTGTCCCTATCCCCCACCAAGCCTGCCAAAAAAGCCCTAATGTTCCCACACAGGTCATGAAGAAACTGTTGGTTGTCCTCCTCAGAGAGATGGATGCCATCAGACCAAAACAAGTCATGCCTATGATAGGTGATGTCCTTGTGATGGATATAAAATCCTAATCTACCCAATCGCTTTGAAAAATTCTTGGTTCATCCCTTTCCAGGCAACATCCAATTTCTGCAGGTCACCATCACACCCCTCCCCAGCACCGCTGGCACAGGATAAGGGCTGTCCAAACCAATTGTGTCTTCAGCAAAGCCTTTTGATTGCCCTGCATATCAGCTAGTACCTACAGGATCAATGCCTTGTTCTTAAGAAGGCCCAAATCATTTTCTCCCAATTGGATAACCAAACCATCAGGTTATCCAATTGGGAGCTCATTTAGCTGATGGAATTATTCCGGTAGATTGTTCCAAAGTCTTGAGGCTGTCAATGAAAAGGTCCTCTGGATGGTGGTTGCCAATTGGGTTCTGGCTGGTTGAAGCAGATGTCCCTTAGACGATGACAGTGTGTGGGCAGATTGTATAGGAGAAGGCGATCCGAAGTAACCTGGACCTAAACCAGGTTCCCTAAAGGTCAAAACCAACACTTTGTACTTTTCCCAGAAACTAATTGGCAGCAAGTGGAATGACTTTAGGATAGGTGTAATATGCTCACTTCTAGATGTTCCTGTAATCTGCTGCTGTATTTTGAACCAATGGAGTTTATGAACTTAGTACAAGGCTAACCCAATGTAAAACGCATTGAAGAAGTCCAACCAAACTAAACCTCACTTCATTGGGGGTCATCAAATAGTCTAATTATTGTTATTATTTACCTTCAAGTCTTTTCCTTTGCTTTCTTCTGAGGCTGAGAAAATATGACTTTCCCAAGGTCACCCAGTTGCTTTTCATGGCTGAGAAGAAATTTATAATAATAATAAAACTTTATTTATATTCCACCACCATCTCCCCTAGAGGACTCGGGGCGGCTTACAAAGCACTCCAGAGTGCACATATAACATACAAGAGGTAGAAAATGGTACAAAAGTATAAAACAAGTCACATAAAATTATAAAAACAACCCCCCATCAACACGTTAGCATAAAATCAAAATAATACAATTTTAAAACAGCAGTAAATAAAACTAACTAAACTAAATTTGAACCACAGGCTTGTAGTTTCAGGTAGGAACTATAAATAAGTGATAGATTGGATTATTTTCTTAACACTCTCATTGTGATTTCCTTTTTTATGCATCATTATTTGTTCCTTTGATTTGTTGCACTGATTTGATTTTCTGGATTTGTTGAATGATTACTACTATTTTATTCTTCCTTTTTGTAAGCCACCCCGAGTCCCCTTGAGGAGAGGAGATATAAATAAAGTTGCTTTATTAGTATTATTATTGTTATTTTCAGCACTTCCTAGAAACAAAGCTTTATGATCCTGGGAAGTTTTCATATGCAGTTTTGTCTGCAACCTTATCAATCATGATTATCATGGTTCTAAATAACAATGACTCATAATCATTTGGCATATTCATTAATTCATTCATCCATCCATTCTATCATTTATTTTTATTTTTTTTAAAAAAATTTTTTTATTGTTTTGCTTTACAATTATAAAAAAGAAAGTAACATAGAGGGTGAAAAGAATAGCGGGGTGAGAGAAGGAGTGGGGACCAGAAAGAGAAGGCGAGGGGGGGGGGAGAGGCGGGAAAAGTAGGGAAGGGAAGGGGAGGTAGGGTAAAGAGTGAAAAGTAGACTTAAGAAGAAATGAAATCTACTTCCAGTCCGGGTATACGGGGGATCAGTCCTTGCTTGATAATTACAAACTTAAATTTGGGTTTTTTCCACTTTTAGTCTGCTTGTTTTTGGTTTTAACTATTAGAACTTTGTTGCTTTCATATAACCAATAACAGGCTGCCAATCTGTTCTCTTTTCTGGGTACTTGTTGTTAACTACATTTTAAAGAATGTCCATATCTGTGAATTCAGCTAGTTTAGAAGCTCAGTCTGTTGTCATTAGTGAGCTCTCTTGTTTCCAATTCCTTGCGAGAACAACTCTCGCTGCTGCTGGCATAACATAAAAGATTTTTTCTTTGTTCGGTTCTAATTTGCCTCTCGTCAGATTAAGTAAAAAAACATCCGGTTTAAATTCAATATTTGTCTCCAGGATCCTTTGGGAGTGTGTGTGGACGTCCTTCCAAAAAAATTTTAACTTTGTGGCATGTCCACCAGCAGTGCATAAATGTACCTGTTTGTTCTTTACATTTCCAACATTTTTTATTGAGATTCTTATAATATTTGGAAAGTTTTTGTGGGGTCAGGTTTCACCGATAAAATATTTTGATCCAGTTTTCTGAAACTGGCATTGCCCCTGTGTATCTTATGTTCTTTCTCCACACTGCTTCCCATTCACTTAATAGGATGGAGTGTTCGAAGTCCTGAGCCCACCTTATCATATTTTCTTTTACCCTCTCCGTCTCTGTATCCCATTCTAGTAGTGTATTATATAGAATTCTTATCTGTTTCTTTTCCTTTTTCATCACTAGTTCCCATGGCGTTTCCTGCTGGGTGAAGTTGTTTTTTTGTCTGCTTTATAGAGATCTTTAAGCTGAACATACTGGAACCAGGATAGGTCAATGCCAGACAGTCTAAGTTGTTCTCGGGTTTTTAGATTCCATTCTTTTCCTAAAAGATTTTTATATGTATACCACTCTGACGATGGGAGTTCTCGTTTATGTTGTGCTTCAGTTGGGGAAATCCACAGGGGCGTAGCCTGATAGAATCGACTTTTATATTTATTCCAGATTTTGAGTAAGGCCACGCGAATGTAATGATTTGTAAAAATTTTCTCTAGTTTGGCCTTATCATGCCAGAGGTACGAATGCCATCCCCTTCTGACATCGTACCCTTCTAAATTTAGCAGTCTTCTTTTCCTTAGCGTAGCCCAGTCCAATGCCCACGTTAGAGCCGCTGCATCATAATAGAGCTGTAGATTTGGTCATGAGAACCCCCCTCGCTCTTTCCTATCAGTCAAATTTCTGTATTTCAACCTGGCTTTTTTATCGTCCCATACAAATTTAAGGATATCCTTTCTCCAGAGGTTAAAACAATGGTTCGTTCTCAGGATCGGGATAGACTGAAACAAAAAGGTCATTTTGGGCAACACGTCCATCTTAATTACAGCAATTCTTGCTAAAAGGCTTAGATTTAGATATTTCCAGCTCTTTAACTTCTTACTTATTTCCTTCCACACTGTCTCGTAGTTGTTCTTCATCAGCTGATTGTTTTGTGCTGTAATACTGATGCCCAGGTATCGCACTTTGTTGACCACCTGGACTTGTGTTAGTTCTTGTAGTTGATCTTTCTTATCCTTCTTGATGTTTTTTGTCAGTATTTTTGTTTTACCATAATTGATTTTTAGTCCCGCCACCTCCCCAAATTCTTTGATCTTTCTTATCCAGTCTAGCATTGTTTCAGTTCGGTTTTCTACTATAAACATAACGTCATCAGCAAACACCGTAAGCTTAAACTTTTTGCCATGAGTCTTCAGGCCTTTCAGCATTTTGTCAGATCTGATATCTTGTAGAAGAAGCTTGAGGGTCATAATAAAAAACAGGGGGGAGATGGGACACCCCTGCCTGGTCCCCTTTTGAATTTGTACAGTGTCAGATGTTCTGCCATTTACTATGATATTAGCTGTTTGTTTAGAGTAGATTGCATGAATCGCATTCGCGAATTTGCAGCCCATGTCTTTCTCTTTTATAACTTCTGCCAGGAATTTCTAGTTGGCATCAAGGAAAAGGAAGCCTACTTCACGTTGCCTGTTGACATCATAGTACTCGATCGCATCCAGGATGGTTCTGATGTTGTCTCTTATTAGTCGGTTTGGCAGGAAACCCGTTTGGTCCTCATGTATTGTTTTACTTAGAAACATCTTGAGTCTTTTAGCCATTATGGATGTGAAGATCTTATAGTCGTTATTTACGGTAATAACGATATTGACCTGTAATTTTCCATGAGACTCGGGTCAGTCTTTCCCTTGTGGATCAATGCTATTGTTGCCTCTCGCCATGAGTCGGGAATGCAGCTGTGATCTAGTACGTTGTTTATAACCTCTTTCAAATAAGGGGCTATTTCGTCTACTAGGGTTTTATAGTAGATGGCTGTCAGCTCGTCGGGGCCTGGCACTTTGTTGAGTGGGAGCTTTTTGATTGCCTCTTTTATTTCTCCATCGTCTACCAATTTATTTAGTAGGTTCCTTTGGTCATCATTGATTTTATCTAACTTTTGTTTTGTTATATAAGAAATCACATCTTCTGTTTTTATGTTGTCCTTTTTGTATAGTTTCTTGTAGAAATTTTCAAAATGACCAATTATCTCTTTTTCAATAAATCATTTATTTTTATAGTTGCTTCTTCTGCATAATATGCACAGAACGGTGCTTCTGGAACTCTGCTATATTTTTGTGGAATCACCCCCAAGTGAGGGTTATTTTTGAACCTAACAGCTCTTGATTTCTAACAATACGGATCTAGAATAGGTCTCTACAGTTACATTCAACCCCACTGCCTAGACTCTACCATTGGAAGACAATCATATTTGGCCATGAGTGATTGCATATGATGATGATGATGACCTTCCTCAATCTAGCATGTTCCAAATCCACATAAATGTCAGATGGATTGCTAGCTGGAGATAGTCGCATTTGCTATTCAGCACATCTGGAGAATTCCAGGTTGGCTTTAACTTTTGCCACTGTTCTGATGTGCCTTGTCTATCCTTTCTGTTCCCAGAACAGGCTGTTCATTCAACCTGCAGACATCATGGCTTAAGAGAGAATGGCATGATACTTAGGAAAGGTGTCAAAATGTCTCTAAAAACCATCAATGCCTTCCTTCTTAAACCAAATGCAACAATGCCAGTTTGACTTGTTAAAACTGTGTGAAACCTTTGTTAGCCTCTCCGCAAAGCAAGTCATTGCAGATAATTGCATTACTCCAACTTATTATTTCCCATCTGTTCTAATTATTTAATGTAGTCTGTAATGCCCTCACATTTCAATGGCAGCCAGGCATGCAGTTACATAGTTAAGGCTAGTGCAGCAAATCTGATCCTGGAAAATTCAGATCACAACATGGAATCTTCTCTTTGATACATCCCAGTTTGACTAGTCATCCAGGATCCCTAGGAGGCTATCTATGAAATGTGCTGGTGGTTACATGGATTAGGACCAAGATGAAAGATTATTCTATGTAACTTTGCCTGGGCTTTGCCAATGGGTTTTAAGAGGACCTTATTTTTGCACAAAAGCCAATAATTTTAGTGGAAACACAAGAAGATAGCATCTTGTTTGCTACTCTCAAGTTTTAGAAGTCCTTGACAAGTAAGCCAACACTAACCTATTTCTCATCTCCTTAAGCTGCCTGTCAAACAATTTAAAAAGATGTTTGTGATTGAAAGACATTTACTACCGAAGTATATTTTTAATATGTTAGGATTTTGTTGTTTCCTTCTTTTTTTAAAGGATGTATTTTATTGGATGTTTTCATTGGATACAGATTTAATTATTTTGAATGCATGTGTTTAATCATTTTAATTACAACTTTGTTGTATCTGAATTTTATGTTAGCCACTTGAAACACTACTTGTAGTGAAGTAGTTAGATATAATTTTAAATAAATAAAGGAACAAAGAAACATAACAATTTGTAAATTACAATGGTGGTGTTATCACATATATCAAAATCTGTGCTGTCGCGCCTGGGCTATATGGCTTCATAAATGGCAAGGACGTGATATTTTCCTTCCCGGGGGATTTATTATGCCACCATGGGGCTTGTTTGGTACTGCATCATGGACTTGGTTACCTTTACCTGCATTCCTTTGTCCTCAACCATGTGGACTTGGTGGGAGGGTCTGTGTTTTAGTGCCATTATGTCATCACCACCTTAAGCCCTCCCCTTTCTGAGGTCATCTGAGGAGCAGGACTTCCTCTCTTTGGCCATTCCAGCAAAGAAGCCGCATGGACATGGATGGAAATCCATTCATGCTGAGAAAAAGCATCTTTTGTTCACCTACTAAGCCAACCCTACGCTCTCAACTGAAGCCTGCAGTGCAAAGGAGGATCTGTCCTCAACATAGACTGTGGATTTTGGGGCTTTTGAAGAACTTTGTGGGCCTACAAGCCAGAGGGCACAGGAAACCTGGAATCAAAGAAAGTACCTTCAGTCTGCATCAAAAAAGCAAGTGATCGCATTCTTTTCCCTAAAGGACTCCCTTCACCCCCTAGCAACCGCCAAGCCTTTGCACCACCAGTTTTAGCTGGTTGTAAATAAATAAACTTGTTTGAGTTCACTATTTTAAATCTAGTACTCGTTTCTCAAGACTTTCGGGTTTTTTGTGTATGGGAAGGTTTTTCTCTGCCTTCAGGGCCCAAAGCTTTCACAGCCATCTTGAAAAGCCACTTTTACAGGCCCAAAAGGCAAAAGAGGATTGCTTCTTGCCAGGCATGTAGCCAGGGGGCGTCTAAGGGGGCTCCAGCCCCCCCTGAAATTCTCAGGGTGGTCCGCAAAAAGGCCTTACTGGTACATTATTTAAACTGTTATGTTTATTCATATCATGATCTGATCACCATGCTCATTATATCCCACATTAATGGGGTTATTGGGATAACAATACAAAAGGTTTGCTTTGAAAACGCAAATAAGCCAGGAAAATGGCTGGCATATCAATTTAAAAAACAAAAACAAAATAATCTGGTCAATAAAATAAAAAAAGAGGGGAAAGATATTTATAAAGATACAGAAATCTTAAAAGAATTCAAAAATATTTTTCAAGAGCTGTTCAGGGCAAGGAATCTTAACAAAGAAAAAATTCAAGAATATGTGAGCGCTCAAATACAGGAAAAAATAAATGAAAAGGACAGAGAATTATTAAACAACCCGATATCTAATTTAGAAATAGAAAAAGCGATAAGCCAACTAAAATCCGGGAAAGCCCCAGGCTCGGATGGCTTCACGGATTTATATTATAAAAAACTAAAAGAGGTATTGGTCCCCTATCTTAATAAAGTCACGAATAACGCCTTGACTGGAAATATCCCCAATACATGGAAAATGGCTTACATAACAATCTTCCCGAAAGAAGGAAAAGACCCGGAACAAATTGAGAATTATAGGCCTATCTCGTTACTTAATTTAGATTATAAGTTATTTTCAAATATTTTAGCAGCAAGACTAAAAGTGTTCCTTAACAAATGGATAGGAATAAATCAAACGGGATTCCTCCCAAAAAGACACATGAAAAATAATATCAGAAACATAATTAATATTTTGGAATATCTTGACAGAAACATAGGGAGAAAAACGGCTTTGCTGTTCTTAGATGCAGAAAAAGCCTTTGATCAAATTTGTTGGGACACAATTGAAATTTTGATAAGAGAATTAGACCTAGGATTTTATTTTTCTTCAGCTATCATGGGCATATACAGATCTCAGAGTGCCTCGATAATCGTGAATGGCCAGAAGTCGGGAAGCTTTGAGATACAGAGAGGCACCAGGCAAGGCTGCCCACTCTCCCCTTTGATTTTCAATTTGGTATTGGAACTTTTATTAAAGAATATAGTAAATAATCCGGAACTCAAAGGTTTAAAAATAGGAAAATTCGATTATAAAATCTATGCATTTGCAGACGATTTAGTCTGCATCATAGAGAATCCTTCAGATAATATAGAGACCTGGATCCGAGAAATAGAAAAATTTGGAGAAATCTCGGGATTCAAGTTAAATAAGAAAAAATCGAAAATCCTCACTAAAAATATCCCAGATGAGGAGAAAGAAAAAATTCAAAAAAATCCGGTATGGAAGTAGTAAAGAAAATCAAATACCTAGGTATAACACTTTCCTCAAATAATTGCCAACTTATAAAAAACAATTATGAAAGAGTCTGGAAGGAGATCAAAAACGACATGAGTAGATGGAAAAACTTTAGTCTATCATTTTTAGGTAGGGTAGCAACAATAAAAATGAAAATCTTCCCCAAATTAAATTTTTTGTTTCAAATGCTTCCCATTTTGAAAAGCGACTTCATCTTAAGAAAATGGCAGACAGAGCTGGCGAAATTCATATGGCAGGGACGTAAGGCCAGGGTGAAACATAAATATTTAACTGAGAAAACCTGCAATGGAGGCTTCGGAGTTCCCCTATTGAGTACATATTATGAAGCAAATTGCTTAGAAGCTTTAAGAGATTGGGCAAATCTTACAAATAAAAGCCAATTGAATTTGGAAAGCTCAGGAAATAAATATGGATGGCATTCCTATATGATTTATGATAAAGTGCAAAAAGATAAAAAAATTAAGAATCATATATTAAGAGCAGCCTTATTCAGAGTCTGGAGCAAATACAAAAAACTATGGTATAAAAAAATACCCAGATGGACCTCCCCGCTAGAAGCATTTCATTTGATCAAAATAGAAGAAAGGGAATGGCCCATGTACAAAGATCTATTGAAAGAGGAAGGACCAAATCTGACAGTAAAAGAACATAAGAACATAAGAACATAAGAAGAGCCATGCTGAATCGGGCCTCAGCCCATCTAGTCCAGCATTCTGTGTCACACAGTGGCCCACTAGTTGTACACAGGGATCTCTAGCAGAAAGGAGGGCAAAACCCTCACCTGCTCCCAACCCCCCACAACCAGTACCCGGGGAAATCCTGCCTGCCTCCATCAACACAGAGGTGGCACTTGGATGTCCATTTCAGTAGCTACTGATTCCCTTGGTATCCATGAATCTGGCTAATCCTGCCTTGAAGCTGTCCAGGCTGACCGCTGTCACAACCTCCTCTGGAAGTGAGTTCCATAACCCAATGACCCTCTGGGTGAAGAAATATTTCCCTTTATTAGTCCTAACTTTCTTACCTTGGAGCTTTAGGGAGTGCCCCCTAGTCCTAGTGTTGTGTGACAGAGAAAATATTTTTTCTCTATTCACCTTTTCTATCCCATGCATGATTTTATACACTTCGATCAAGTCACCTCTTAAACGCCGTCTTTCAAGGCTGAAAAGACCAAGGCGTTGCAACCTGATTTTGTAAGGGAGCTGCTCCATCCCTTGGATCATTCTTGTTGCCCTTTTCTGTACCTTTTTCCAGTTCCGTTATATCCTTCTTGAGGTGCGGTGACCAGAATTGTACACAGTACTCCAGATGTGGCCTCACCATAGATTTGTAGAGAGGCAATACAACATTTGACGACCTATTTTCGATTCCCTTCCTGATCATGCCAAGCATAGAATTTGCTTTAAAGAATTGAAGGATCATAATTTAAGTTGGTTTCAATATAATCAGTTGAAAAAAAGGGTTATGATAGATAAACAGGTTGGCTGGGATTGGAGACCCCCGGAAATTGAAAAAATCTGGCTTCTCTCAGAAAAAAAACCAGTGAGCCTTTTATATACCCACATATTAGAAAAAAACTTCCCAAGAAAAACCCATTAAGGAATATATACAAAAATGGGAAGCTAATTTGGGATACTCCATACCAACAGAAGAATGGGATCTGTTGTGGAAAAAGAAGCTAAAATATACATATGCTTATAGCTTAAAAGAAAATATTTACAAAACGATATATAGGTGGTACATAACTCCCAGCCAACTTGCAAAGATAAACAAAAATAACCAGGATCGGTGTTGGAAGTGTAAGTCAGAATGTGGTACCTTTTTCCACCAAATGTGGACCTGCAAGATTGTAAAAAACTTTTGGAATATGATTTATAAAAATATTTTAGAAATGACCCAACTTAAATTTGAAAAGAAACCGGAGTTCTTTCTCTTAAACATCACAGGACAAGGAAAAGATAAAAATATGGAAAAACTTTTGATCTACCTTACAACAGCGGCGAGAATAACACTCGCAAAATATTGGAAACTCACTGAAACCCCCTGCGAAGAGGAATGGTTGGAAAAAACCATAGAAATAGCCGAGATGGACAAATTAACCTATGCCATCCGCGGAGA
Source organism: Anolis apletophallus (assembly GCA_030556195.1). Classification (NCBI taxonomy): domain Eukaryota; kingdom Metazoa; phylum Chordata; class Lepidosauria; order Squamata; family Anolidae; genus Anolis; species Anolis apletophallus. The sequence continues at coordinate 82,226,470 of JARBWK010000006.1, read as the reverse complement.
CCCGACAAAAAACTTTGAACGTACCTGGCAACCCTTCATAAAGTTCATCAAGGAAAAGAAAAAGATCAACCTGAAAGGTTTTAAGTTATAGGGAAACCCGATGAAAATTGTAATGAAAATATGAACTTTCGATGTGAGACGAGAAGTCACTTTGTTTATGTTCTCTTTTCTTTGTAGATGTCCGATCCCCAACTGTTTGTTACCCTTTCTGTTCCAAATCCACACACCCCTTCCCCCCTCCCAAATTCCAAGTATATGTGCACCGATGTGGGCGGACCACCGCCCCCCTCGATGTGTCTCTTTTTAAATGTATGTGTGAAATTTCCTTAATAAAGATTTTAAATTTTTTTAAAAAAAGGTTTGCTAGGGTAGACCCTCTTCCACCCAGTCTCAGCCCCGAACCAAATTCAGCCCCGGAATCAAAATCCTGGCTACGGCCCTGCTTTTTGCCTTCCTTTAGAGGCTTTGGGGCTCCCAGGGACCGAACTGGATGCTCTGCTTAACTCAAAGGGTTTATTTTTAAATACATGAGCTGTAAGCACTCAGGTTCTTCTCTTAGTTCCCCAAAACAAAGTAGAAAAGTTTTACTTTACAGTTTTTTTGTGCAGATGTGGTCCTAGAAGCTTCAGCCGGTTGGCTCTCCAAATTCTCTCTCTCTCTCTGACCTCGAGGCAAGGACGCTCAAAGTCCTAGTCAGATAGCCTACATGAAGGCAGGAAACCTTCCTCTTGGCTGACAACTGACTGTTTTGAAGGTGCTCGAGATTCCTCAGCGTCACCGAACCTTCCAATATGTTGGGTATACTGTATGAATCTCAAGATGTGAAGAAGTAGTACTGGAAGATAGCTTGACCAAGGCCTGGCTAGCAAACCTTCCAACATGCCCACTCTGTAGAAGCTCTGGTGGTCTAATAAAAGAAAAAATGGCACCCTTCTCCAAATCCCCGGGGAAAAGGGCGGAGCAAGCTTGATTTGGTTCTATAAAGGATGATTAGCAGGTGCTAAGGACCAATGAATGCAGCCAAACCTGAAGAAAGCTGCAAACACATCAAAACAAAGCAGAACCCCTTGCAAACCATGCAAACTGTTACATTCCATCAGTGCAAACCTTAAAACTCAAAGTCTAAATGTAGGTGGCACTCACTGCGCCGTCACAAAATCTTTTGGGGGTTTTAAAGGTCATTTTAAAAAGTGTCCCAAAACCTGCCATTTTCTATACATAGTGTGATGTGTTGCATATCAAATGGAAATCAAGAGCTTTATTTCAAGTCTCAATTGTGTTGGTAATTGCTTTAGGGGAAAAAATGAATTGAATGTAGCCATTTAAATACTAAAATTTAATGATCAATTTTTGTTCTGACCATTCAATGATATTGGTTCCTCTGCAGAAGCTTTCAAAATGGCAACAGGAAGTGATGCAATGTCAATATTTTAGAGACCATGGTGTGAAGTGAGGCCTGTGGCAAGGTTATGCGGGGAAAGAAATAATATCTGACATTGATATAGGAGATCATAATAGCAATAGCATGATCTGAAAGTCCTCCAAACACCTACTTTATGTGCTTTTCCTGTGAAATACAACATACAGTTAGTATTGTACTTCTAGACAGTAAGTGACATTGCTAGTAAAGCCTGTCCATATAGTTGTCCCCATGGATGATTCTTCCATCTGGACAAATGATGGTCTTGTCTCTTACACTAAAATTAAATCCCCTTCAGGCTTAGGTGTTTCTTTCTGATATAATTCATACTTCCCATATTGCTTTGCCATGCTGTTTTTACACTCTTTGATTTCTGTTAAGAAATTCCCCAATGAAAAAAAAAAGAATATATACTTAAAAACTTCCACATACAGAAGCAAATCTACTTAGAGAAAAGAACATTGTTTTAATCCTATCTCTACAGTGCTATTATCAACGAAGAGAAAGGATTGTTTTAAAATACTGAAGTAAATAAATAAATAATCTTTAAAACTGTATCAATAAGGAAAAACTGTACAAAGGTATCTTTAAAAGTGTATGATTGTGCAACAAGACACAAATGCATTTTCTTGTAATATTTCAAAGAAAAAGTGCAGAAAAGATAGAATAAATGAACTTCTGATGGGGGGAAGAAAAGGGAAATTGACTGATTCGCCCATTCATAATTTGGATCTTGGGTTGAGGGCACAATATAATGTTCTACATAGATGTCCCCCACAGGGGAGATCTCATTGCAGGCTAACATTCTGCAATCTTCACAGGAAACCCAGCTCCCTGCTGTGTCTTGTCCTTTGCTTGTAATCATGGTAGAAAGCACTGATGTAGTAGGGCATGGATGCCATAATATCTCACTTCCAGCACAAGGATATATTTGTTCCCTGGAGCATGGCTGTATGTTTTGATATCAACATTCCAGAGTTGACTGCTCAACAGAATGCAATGCTGGTAGGAAAGCAACAGAAAGTGAGCATAAAAAAACATAAGAGCCTGTACGTCCAAGCATATATGAATTGATACTTGTGCAAGGCAATAACCGAGCACAGTTGGTCAGATAATTGTAATAAAAATGGATTGCAGAATGTCAACTATAAACATTTCAACCAGATAGATCAAATGAGCCAAATAAGTATTTGTCTGCAGAAGTGCTATCTAATCTACAGGCGATCACTCATGGCTGAGTATAATTGTCAGAAGAAGTGCATACTACACTATGCATGCCAGCATTTTATGAATGTTTTAATGGACTACTGTAATGAAGGGATGTGACTTGCCTTTGTTCCAGACCATGCAGAAAGCAAACCTTTTCTGTAAAATCAATACATTTTGTGCTAGAAAAGGTAACAGAGCCAATGTATTCCTTGTGATATATTATGCATATTACTGATTTTGGATAGATGTATATTACATTTGGCCCTTGGTGTCCTGTGTATTCAGACTTAGCCATCCACAGCTTGAAAATATTTTTTTAATTCCTGAAGCAAATCTTGATTTTGCTATTTTATATATGTGACATCATTTGGTAGGCCATAATGAAGCTTGAGCATCCATGTCTTTTGATACCAATGAGGAATCCTGGAATCAAACCCCAGAGAATACCAAAGACCTGAGAGATTGGGATTCATTTTATTCTGATTTAGTTAAATATTTAGGAACTTTGATACTGATTATTTGCAAGGGTTGTAAAATGCTTTTTAATGTTTAAGGTGTTTAATAGGCATAGGTAAATCCGTTCAGATGTTGGGGAAGTTGGAGCTAAAGTCAGAAGTTTCCCATTTCTGACCTGAGTTCCTATGCGCAATGTTGAGTCAGAAGTCCCCTGTAGATCTGTAGCAACCCGGGTCATTGATTTCAATGGCTCAGAAGTTGATTCAGATGTCTGACTAAGATTTTGGGGTGAAAGTAAGTCTGCTGGGAGGTGCAGCCTAAAATCTTAAAGTGTTTGCCTCCCAGTCAGTCAGGACTTACGTTTTGAAAAGGGGAGGGGTTATCAGAGTCTGACAGCCATTGCTGCTTATAAGCAGAAGAAAATGGCTTGCTAGCTCACTGCAGGGAAGGTGGTTGCTGGGTGGTTTTGCTGCTGCTGCTTTTGGCTGAGTGGATGGAAGGGCAGGCGAGGCAATAGGCGTTGCAGCCCAACCACAGAAGGTTTGGAGAGGAGGAGAAGGGGGAGAAGGAAGAAAAGTTTTGGAGAGAGAAAGAGAGGGAAAGAAGATTGAAGAAAACATTTGGGAGGGAGGGAGAGAAGAATTAATAAAATGTGAGAAGAGAAAAAGACTTTGAGTGTTGGGTTTTTTTCTTGTGGTTCAAACAGCCTGCCTTTCTTCTTTGCTTGCTGTTTGTGTTGGATAACATATCTCATTAGTCCTACTGCACCCTCTTTAGCCCCATGACCTGCCTTCCTCAAGCCTGAGGGAAGGCATCCAAGTTTGGGGGCCACCAGCCTGCCTTTTGCCTTTGCTTGTTGTTGTATTGGATAACATATCCATGCTGCATGCTTTTTAGCCCTGTGGTCTTCCTTCCTCAAGCCTGAGGGAAGGCATCCAAGTTATTTCTTTTTGGGAGTTCACCAGCCTGCCTTTTGCCTTTGCTTGTTGGTTGCATTGGATAATGTATCCCATTAGTCCTACTGCACTCTCTTTATCCCTGTGGTCTGCATTCCTCAAGCCTGAAATTCATTGAGTTTTGTAATTAAAAAGGTTCTATCAAAACTTTAAAATTTACCAAAAAATTGGTAAATGACTTAATAAGTCAGAAAGTTGGGGGGAGCGATCCCTATTACCTTATGTCATACCCTAGAAAATTCAAAGAGGTAGCTCTTTTATTTTATTTTTTAAAAAATTGAATTTTTAATTAAAAAAATATTAAAAATTGGTGGGTGATTTGAACATCTTGAAATTTAATATGCTGACAGTGGAGGGTGTATTCTATCACTGTAGCAAAGTTCATCAAGATAGCTTAAAAACAGAGGGAGGGAGGAGCCCCTGAATTTCCCCCCACTTTCTTCTGTTTTCCCCCTATTGCGCATCTGCATCCGCCATTAACGAATTGATTTGGAAGTTTCAGAAGCTTCAGAAAAATTCAGAAATGACTTTAGAATAAAATTACTAGTGCCCCCTACTTTTGAACAGGCCTGAACCATTTAGGGCTTTATAGGTCATAAAGAACACAATAGAACTGAATGGAAATAATCACCGTACAGTTAATAATCACAAACGTGTAGACTTTATATATCAAGAGTAAATATCATAATGACATCAATGTGGGATGTAACATACATACAAATAAACATAAGAGTCATAACACGGCCAACACACTCTCAGGAGGAGAGAAAGAATAGTCTCTGAAACCCTGAAGTTGAGATTCAGTCCCTGAAAAAGGACAAGTAAATAAGGGAACGTCCCCAAATGATAATGTCCACAGGGGCAGAAACAACTCAGTGGTAATGCTCACTGTAGGGTTGTAACTCACACGTGGAGGCCTCCGAGCAGTGAGAGTGGTTGGGGAGGCCAGAGCAGTCCAGTATGCCGTGCCTGTAGTAGTGAACAAACATGGAGCCGGCTGTTCGGGCAGAAAAGCCGCTGTAGAATCGCGCACTGTTCCTGGAAATCCAGGTAGGGAACAGTCGCCTATGTAAACAAACCACAAAATGCGGGCCGACGAGGGGGCATTTGCCTTGGCCACTTCTCGTTTCGACCTCTTGGTCTTTCTCAAGGCCACGTGGTAATATCAAATATCAGGTGTATAATACACATGCATGTGCGGCTGAAGAATAATATCTGGAAGATATAAAATATAATACAAAGCATGCAATTCTTAATACACGGATACAATCATAATATCAAATAAGAGATAAGGCATGAGGAACACAGTACCTGGATGTAGAAGCTCAATAGCTAAGGCGCAAAGCGTCTCATGGTCAGAGCCTGAATGAGCTAACTAGGCTGCCTGCTTATAAAGGAAGGTGGGAAGCCCTTCACATGAGTAGAGCTGTTACTCCCAGCTTTTCATTTAACCCTAGCGGGATTTCTGTGCGATATTCAATTATAATCCGGGTTTCAGCCCGAATTAAAGATGCATGGGGGTCTCCATGGGGGGACGAGTCACTTTCTCAATACCAAAAAACTTTAATGACTCTGGGCCATGGGAAAAGGTTTTACAGTGGACGTAGAATGGAGAGTCCTCTGAAGAGTGTCGGATCCGGGATTTGTGTTCCAAAAAACGGGTTTTCAGCATTCTTTTACTTTCACCTATGTAAATTAGTCCACAGGGACACCGGATTCCATACACAAGGGACTCTGAGCAACATGAAAAAATTCTTTGAACTTAAAGGTGCGGTCACATCCTGACTGTAGATCTCTTTGTGTGGGTACACGCTACTGCACTGCGCGCAGTGCCCACACGGGTGGGTTTTGGCTGTCAAAGAACTTCTTCTGGAAGGAGTACTGATGTTGGTATGGACCAAGAAATCACGGAGATTCTTGGTCCGTTTATAGGCAATCATCGGGGAAGAGCTAACCCGGAATGTCTTGAACAAGAGGCCAAAATTTGTGGATCACATCAATGATGGTGCTGGAGTGTTTAGTCAATGTAAGTGGCCATATTGTTCTATCAGGAGGGGTTCTAACCTTGTTGATGAGTAGCGATTCCCTGGGGACCAATTCGGCCCTTCTTATGGCTGAATTGATGATGTGAGAGGGATATCCACGTTGGAATAGTTTGGAGGACAACGAGTCGACTTCTTCATCAAAATGGGATCTCTGGGAGGAGTTTCTCTTTAATCTTAAAATCTGTGAAAAAGGAAGATTCCTTTTCAAGGCGTGATTGTGGAAGCTACCATAGTGTAGTAATGCGTTTTTGTCTGTTTTCTTGTGAAAACATTTGACCAGAAGTCTGTTCTGATGGCGGTAGGTGGTGACATCCAAGAAGTCCACGCATTGATGATTATAAACCATAGAAAAAGAGATGGACTCTGCCCACGAGTTCAACCAATTCTGGAATAATAAGGGGTCCGTTCCTCTGCTGACTATTACATATACATCATCAATGAATCTGAGATAAATTTTAATCCTTTGGGCCATAGGGTGTTTGGGTAGTCCAAAAACTTATATTTTTTCAAGGCTATCCATGTACAAATTGGCCACTGAGGGTGCTAGAGGACTACCCATAGCCACTCCTCCTATTTGTAAGTAGTATTGTTGGTCAAACACAAAATAATTGTATTCTAGCACCGAGTCTAGAAGATCCATCAAAAATGATGTGGGAGGTCTGTGGGTGGTGGGGATGCTGTCAAAGGAGTCCATGAGGACTAGTCTGGCATCTTCAATGGGGATGTTGGTGTATAAAGAATTAACATCTGCCGTGATCAGCAAATCTCCCTCATCCAAGGTGAGTCCCTCTATTCTCCTGATGAAGTCTCTGGTGTCCTGTATATATGCCTGTCTGGATTGGACCAGAGGCTGTAGTAGAGAGTCCAGGTACATGGCTACATTTTGCAATAGACTGTTGCTACCTGAGACAATGGGTCGTCCTACTACCGGTCTAGTGGATTTATGGATTTTCTGAAGTTGGTAGAACATCGGTATGCGTGGATGGTGATTCGTCATAAATCTGGCTAGACGGTTATCGATATACCCCATTATCTCACCATCCACAATGATATTGTGGACAATACGCCTATATTTATTGGTGGGATCAGATTGCAATTTCTTGTAGTATCGTCCACTGGATAATTGCCTCATGGCCTCAGTCATGTAGTCATTAGTATTTAAAATGACAATTCCTCCACCTTTATCGGCTGGTTTGATAACTAACTCAGGATTGTTGCCCAATTTGGTTAAAAAGTCCCGTTCTTCTGCCGATAAGTTGGAGTGTCGCTTGTCCTCATGGTGATCAATTTTGTCGATTTCACGTAGTACCACTTCTTCAAAGGTCTTAATGGAATTATTAATGGCTGGTGTTGTGAAAGTACTTTTTAGATATATCTTAGAGCTCATGTCAGAAGGGCCAGCATTAGTAGTAGTGTCCGGAGAGGATTGAGAGCTAGCAAAAAAATCTTTAAGTCTAATGACCCGAAATAAAGATGCAAGATCTTTCCTAATATCGGTATCTTTGCAGAGGGGGGTCATAACAAATGATAAACCTTTGTTTAATAATCTCCTTTCCAAGAGAGAGAGAGATTGTAGTCAGAAAGATTGACTACTAAGTCTTGAGTTTTCTGGACCGACCCCGCCGAAAATTTGGCTGTTCTCTGGGGGCTCCATTCCCCCCACCTCTGTCAGTACATTGATCTTGTGGGTTGCTTCCTCTTTCTCTGAAATTGTATCTTTCTCTGCCATCTTGTTGGCTCGAGTCCTCAGGTGGTGGGTTGGTATTGGTTACATCTTCTCTGGAGGATCCAGAATGTAACGATTCATGAGAGAAATGCACCAACCTGCTACGATATCGATTGGGGTTTTTCCAGTTGTATACTCTATTCTTATCGTAGTCCTCTTTGTCTCTGGCAAATTTTTCAGATTTAGATTTTTTTTAGATCCAGAAACAACTTGTCACACTGCTCCTTGATTTTGTTCAAATCAGGTGCAGTGATTTGGTCCTTCAAGGTCTCCTTTATATTAGAAATCTCTACCTTCAGCTCCGATAGTTCTTTCATAGACCTCTCAATTAAGAGAATCATAATATCTAATCCACATTTATCTAGAATCCCATTCCATCTGGCAGTAAATTCAGCAGCATCACAATAGGTGCCTGGAGGGAGATCCACCCTTAGCCCCCTTGGGATCAAATTATTACGAACATAGTCCGCTAATGCGGCTGCATTGAGATTTACTCGCGTGAAGCATAATTCTTTGTTTGTTAATCCCCTTAAGGAGGCCAGGTTAGTGGCGTTGGAGGTAGCTGAATCATCAGAGGTGGAGATAACAGGTGCGAAGTGTTGCAAAACATCCGAAATGTGTTCCTCAGTATATGCAAAAGGAGTAGCCATAATAACCCCAATACAGTAGAACTCTATATAACAGGTGGGGACCGTGTTTAAACAAAGCCTAAAGAACACAATAGAACTGAATGGAAATAATCACTGTACAGTTCAAGACATTCCGGGGTTAGCTCTTCCCCGATGATTGCCTATAAACGGACCAAGAATCTCCGTGATTTCTTGGTCCATACCAACATCAGTACTCCTTCCAGAAGAAGTTCTTTGACAGCCAAAACCCACCCGTGTGGGCACTGCGCGCAGTGCAGTAGCGTGTACCCACACAAAGAGATCTACAGTCCAGGACGTGACCGCACCTTTAAGTTCAAAGAATTTTTTTCATGTTGCTCAGAGTCCCTTGTGTATGGAATCCGGTGTCCCTGTGGACTAATTTACATAGGTGAAAGTAAAAGAATGCTGAAAACCCGTTTTTCGGAACACAAATCCCGGATCCGACACTCTTCAGAGGACTCTCCATTCTACGTCCACTGTAAAACCTTTTCCCATGGCCCAGAGTCATTACAGTTTTTTGGTATTGAGAAAGTGACTCCTCCTCCCCATGGAGACCCCCATGCATCTTTAATTCGGGCTGAAACCCGGTGTAACGACTCTCCAAAACACGGTAGGGATCACGCGTAGAAGTCAGCTTGGTCCAACACGATTTTATTGAAGGTACGGCACCCGTGAAGCTAAAGCACCGCCCGCCACCCAAACACACCTTATATACCCCGATAGCCCCTCCCTTCCCATGCAATGTCCAGAGGAGGTTTCATCAGCCTTCCATGAATCAGCAATCCCAGTAGTCCATAGGGGCATGACCCCAGGGTCACAGAGTCAGCGTCATGAGTCTCAATGTCCAATGTCCAAGCCTGGAGGAGTTACCTCACTTCCCTCCTAGGCACCTGGAAGTTACCTCACTCCCAGTCTGACTCAGCAGTCTCATGAAAAGTGGGACAAAGGTCGCGTCAGGAATTAAGGCAAAGGTCGCTGCTGCCTCATGACAGGTTGGGGACCTGGTCTTCCCAAAGCTCAGGTTCCCCAATCCTGACATAACGGTCTCATCCACCTCGTCCTCCCCCTGAGGAAATAAAACATTTTCAATCCCGTGGGGAAATGGATTCACATACTTTTTCAAAAACTACAATGGAAAGTTGGGTGAACCTTCCCCAGACTCTTAGGCAATAACAGGGTATACGACACCTTATTCACAACCCTTTCTACCTTAAAAGGCCCAATATACTTCGGACTTAACTTTTTAGACTTATATCCCAGTTTTAAATTCTCTGTGGACAGCCACACCAAATCCCCTTCAGCATACTCCTCCCCTTCCTGCCGCTTACGATCCCGAACAACTTATAGGACCGTTGTGCCTTCCTTAAAGCCTCCGCCACTTCCTTCCAGACCTCTCTGGCTTGCCCTTTCCACTCCACCCTTTCTCCTCCCCTTCCACCTCCAAAAGCTGAGGCAATGGAGCTATTTCTTGCCCATAAACGATCTCAACGGGGACCTCCCGGTCGATGAATGCACAGAGCTATTGTAAGCCACTTCAGCGTATGGCAGGAGATCAGACCAATTATTCTGTTCTTGATTGCTAAACACCCTCAGATAGGTCCCTAAAGATTTATGCATTCTCTCCACAGCCCCATTACAAGAAGGATGATAAGCAGATGTCAAACGCCTTTGTGCTCCCAATACCTCAAAAACCTTCCCCAAAACTGAGCGGTAAACTGGACTCCTCTGTCACTCAACACCTGCTCCGGACAACCATGCAACCTATACACATGCTGCACATACAGCTCTGCCAAGCGTTCTGCTGACGGTAATCCCTTTAAGGGAATGAAATGGGCTTGCTTAGAAAACATATCCAATACCGTCCATATATAACGATAACCTCGGCTGCACGGCAACTCACCTACAAAATCGGTACTAACATGCGTCCCACGGTTTCACTGGATCAGCCACTACTTGTATCAAACCTCGCGGCTTAGCAGAGGGAACCTTGCTTCTAGCACACCTTTCACAACCTTCCACATACTGCCTTATCTCCACCTTCATGCCAGGCCACCAATACCTCTTCTTAACAGCTAACACAGTCTTAGTCATCCCCAATGTCCAGCCGTCTTGTGATCATGCATCATCTCCAACACTTTCACTCGCAACCTCTTGGGGACATAAATCTTACCACCAACCATCCACAATTCTTTCACCATAACACATTCCTTCTCATGCTCCTGTAACCACTGATCATCCACATAATTCCTCTGTAACTCCAAGCTCCATTCATCCACAACTTCCACTTCCTTTTTTAGCACCGCCTTCTCCTGCGATCGGGTCTGCACCGCACAACCCTGCTCTTTGGAAAAAACCTCCCCTTCCTTATGCAACCCATTCTCCCCTACACTAGGATATCGAGACAAAGCATCAGCCACAACGTTCTCTTTACCTTTAATGTGCTGTAGCCTAAAATTAAACCGATTGAAAAACTGGGACCACCTCACCAACTTCGGGGACAACTTCTGTGGGTTCCTTAAATACTTCAAATTCTGGTGATCAGTCATTACCACAAATGGAAATGCAGCCCCTTCCAGAAACTGCCTCCAAGTCACTAACGCATTGCGCACTGCAAATGCCTCCTTCTCCCACACCGGCCACTTACGTTCATGTTCCCCAAATTTCTTCGAAAAATAAGCACAAGGTCTCAATCTCCCTTGACCATCCTCTTGCAACAAAGCCCCCCCATATGCCCAAGCAGAAGCATCACACTGGACTACAAAAGGTTCATTCACATCAGGATGCAACAACAATGGCCCCTCAGTAAAGGCTTTCTTCAACTTCACAAAAGCTTCCTGACAACCCTGGTCCCAATTCAATACTGCACCTGGGGACTTAACCTTCCTAGATTCCCCTTTGCCCTTGGTCTTCAATAGCTCAGTGAGTGGGAGGGCTATAGCAGCAAATCCGGGATAAAAGTCCGATAGAAATTCGCTAGCCCTAAAAAAGCCTGCAACTGCCTCCGGGTACGCGGAGCCTCCCAGCTCAACACGTCATCCACCTTCGCCGGATCCATGGCCACACCACTCTCACCAATCCTATATCCTAAGAAATCAATCTGATTCTTACCAAACTCACACTTACTCAGCTTCACAAACAAACTAGCTTGCCTCAACCGCTCTAACACCTCTCGCACCAACCTAACATGCTCCTCTTTCGTACTTGTCGCTACCACAATGTCATCTAAGTACACAAAAACCCCTTTATACAAAAGGGGGTGCAACACCTCATTAATTAATTGCATAAACAGACCGGGAGACCCTGCCAAACCGAAGGGCATCACGACCCACTCGAATAACCCGAGAGGGCACGAAAACGCGGTCTTCCACTGGTCACTTTCCTTAACACGGATCATATGGAACGCGTCGATCAAATCTAATTTCGTAAAAACTTACAACCTCCTAATAATCCCAACAGATCCTTGATCAACGGCAGGGGATAGCAGTTTGTAGTGCTAACTGCATTCAACCCTCTATAGTCAATGCACAATCTCAACTTACCATCTTTCTTCTCCCTAAATAACACTGGTGCAGCTAAAGGGGACTCTGATCGCCTAATAAACCCCTTCTTCAGATAATCATCTATCTGTTCTCTCAAGGCGATTTTCTCTTTAACAGTCATTGCATAGATTTTTGGTTTAGGTAAAACTGCCCCCTCTTTTATCTCTATGCTACATTGTACATTTCTTAGAGGAGGAAGCTTCTGGGCTAACTTTGGGTTAAACACGTCAACATAATCCCAATACTCCTGAGGCACCCCTTTCACTTCATCATTAACCCTTTTCGTCACATTAGGGGCACACTGCACTGTCCCTGCCTTCCAATCAATTTTGGGGTTCACTTTTTCTAACCAAGGCATACCTAAAACCACTTCGTGCCCTTTTATGGGAGCCATAACAAAGTCAATACTCCCCTCCCATGGCCCTACACGCCCCTTTAACCCTTTCATCCCTGCAGAGAAAGGTCCACCCTCAATAGTCGTCCCATCCAATTGCTTAAAGGTAACTGGAGTCTCTAACGGTTCAGTCTCACCACCTAACTCCTCCACTAACTGAGGTGACATGATATTCTCAGAACACCCGCAGTCTACTAAAGCCTTTTTCTTCACCACAAGATCACCCTTAATCAATCCCAAAGTACATTGTATGTTATTCCTCACCCCAACTTTCACACTTTCAACATTGTCCACCACAACAGCCTTAGCTGCTGCCACCTTCACTGCCGGCTTCTGTTGGCATTGATAAACAAAATGCCCGGGTTGATTACAAGCATAACACCGGACTCGATTCAGCATCGGCTTCCTGCTAACACTGGAACGGTTGTCGCCAACAGACTTAGCCTCCATCCTCTAGGCCGGCTCTCTTTCCATGCACGACCACCGCCTCTTGACCTCATCGGTTGAGCCTGCCTCCGCCGCACCTGGGCCAGGATTCCCTCTACGTTGCCCGCCAATTGGATCCATCCGTCAATATCTCCTGGATCATCACGGTGAAGGCACCACTCTAAAACGTCCGGCGTAAACCGTCCTTGAACATCTCCAACAAGGTGGCTTGGGACCATTCTGCCACCTTCCCTGCGAGTCCCATAAATTCTTCGGCGTACTCGGTCACCGACTTGGTACCTTGGGTCAGGCACCGCAACGCCTCCTTCGCTTTAATCCTCTCAAGGGGATCCCAAACCTGTTCCTGATGGCACGCAGGAACCTCCTCACTGATCCAAGGCAGGGATCCCGACGATCGTGGCACTGTACATACCACTCAGCAGCACGACCTTTGAACACAGCACCAACAGCTCTTACTTGGCTACTTTCACTAGGATACAAATGTCCATAATCTTCCATATGGTCTTGTACTGCTGCAATAAAAAAGGCAACTTTGGATGCTTCCCCATCAAATTCTACTCGTAACGGCTCCTTTTTCATTCGGCTTCCAAATTCCTGGGAAGCCATTCCTTGCCCTGGCAAATTTCCAGGTCTTGCAATACCTCTCCCCATTCCAGCTGATGGGACTCTTGTAACAGGCTTTGGACTCCTCAAGCCATCCTCTCCCATCATCCTCACTCCCGAAGGAGATCTAGGGACGCGCTGAAACAGGACTTCCCCGACCTGGGTTTTGGTTCCTCACTCCCGAAGAAGATCTAGGACGCTCACCCGAGGCACCATCCATCCAGGAATGATAGGTAAAATCTCCACCTCCTGGAGCCTGCCACATTGACTCTCTCTGGTCCTTCTCATCCAACCTCTGGGACAACCGGTTCATCGTCTGCACCACTGCTTCTATTTGACAGCTTAACACATCAAATTTTGACGGTGATTCCGGTTCGGGGGTCTCACTACCTCCTCCCGTTGCCAGGTCCGCCTTACTATCCCTGGCACGCTTCTCCAGATCCCACTGGATCCCTTCCAGACGAGCACCTTGGTACTCCACCGCCTGGTCTTCCAAGCGAGCCTCTCGGTGTTCCACCGCCTGGATCACTCCCAAACGACCACCTTGACGCTCCACCGCTCGGACAGTGCTCCTGCGCCCATCCATCTGCCAGGCTCCTTCTCTCCCCTCGCTTGCCTCTCGTCCACCTGGGCTTGCCAGAGCTGCTCCCCTTCACGGAGCCTCCTCTCCTGGGCCATCCATTCCTGGGAGACATCTGGACTCCCCACCTGGTCTAGAGTGGTCCACTCCCACTCCTGGGTTCTTCGGATCTCTTCATTCTCATCCAAAACCCAGCTGTCAAGATACTTCTCCTCGTTCCACGCCAACCTCGCCATTGCTGGGATAGCTGGTCAGGGCTTTAGCTTCTGTAACGACTCTCCAAAACACGGTAGGGATCACGTGTAGAAGTCAGCTTGGTCCAACACGATTTTATTGAAGGTACGGCACCCGTGAAGCTAAAGCACCGCCCCGCCACCCAAACACACCTTATATACCCTGATAGCCCCTCCCCTTCCCATGCAATGTCCAGAGGAGGTTTCATCAGCCTTCCATGAATCAGCAATCCCAGTAGTCCATAGGGGCATGACCCCAGGGTCACAGAGTCAGCGTCATGAGTCTCAATGTCCAATGTCCAAGCCTGGAGGAGTTACCTCACTTCCCTCCTAGGCACCTGGAAGTTACCTCACTCCCAGTCTGACTCAGCAGTCTCATGAAAAGTGGGACAAAGGTCGCGTCAGGAATTAAGGCAAAGGTCGCTGCTGCCTCATGACAGGTTGGGGACCTGGTCTTCCCCAAAGCTCAGGTTCCCCAATCCTGACACCCGGATTATAATTGAATATCGCACAGAAATCCCGCTAGGGTTAAATGAAAAGCTGGGAGTAACAGCTCTACTCATGTGAAGGGCTTCCCACCTTCCTTTATAAGCAGGCAGCCTAGTTAGCTCATTCAGGCTCTGACCATGAGACGCTTTGCACCTTAGCTATTGAGCTTCTACATCCAGGTACTGTGTTCCTCATGCCTTATCTCTTATTTGATATTATGATTGTATCCATGTATTAAGAATTGCATGCTTTGTATTATATTTTATATCTTCCAGATATTATTCTTCAGCCGCACATGCATGTGTATTATACACCTGATATTTGATATTACCACGTGGCCTTGAGAAAGACCAAGAGGTCGAAATGAGAAGTGGCCAAGGCAAATGCCCCCTCGTTGGCCCGCATTTTGTGGTTTGTTTACATACGCGACTGTTCCCTACCTGGATTTCCAGGAACAGTGCGCGATTCTACAGCGGCTTTTCTGCCCGAACACCCGGCTCCGTGTTTGTTCAGTACTACAGGCACGGCATACTGGACTGCTCCGGCCTCCCCAACCACTCTCACTGCTCGGAGGCCTCCACGTGTGAGTTACAACCCTACAGTGAGCATTACCACTGAGTTGTTTCTGCCCCTGTGGACATTATCATTTGGGGACGTTCCCTTATTTACTTGTCCTTTTTCAGGGACTGAATCTCAACTTCAGGGTTTCAGAGACTATTCTTTCTTTCCTCCTGAGAGTGTGTTGGCCGTGTTATGACTCTTATGTTTATTTGTATGTATGTTACATCCCACATTGATGTCATTATGATATTTACTCTTGATATATAAAGTCTACACGTTTGTGATTATTAACTGTACAGTGATTATTTCCATTCAGTTCTATTGTGTTCTTTAGGCTTTGTTTAAACACGGTCCCCACCTGTTATATAGAGTTCTACTTTATAGGTCATAACCTGCATCTTGAATTTGGCTCGGCAATTTATTGACAGCTAAAGGGGGCAGTATGCTCCCTGTAGTTTGTTCCAGTAAGGAGCCTGTCTGCCACCCATTGTACCAATTGGAGCTTACAGGCCATCTTCAAGGACAGCCCCACGTGGAGCACATTGCAATAGTCCAATCTGGATGTAACCAAGGCATGGACCACACTGGCCAAGTCAGACTTCACAAGGTATGGCCGTAGCTGGCGCACAAGTTTGAGTTGTGCAAAGGACCTCCCGGCACTGCCGACATCTGATAATCAAGTGACAGCATTGAGTCCAGAAGGACCCACAAGCTATGGACCTGTGCCCTCAGGGGGAGTGTAACCCCCTCAAGCACAGGTTGGCACCCAATACCCCAGTCAGCCCCACAACTGACCAGGACATCTGTCTTGTCTGGATTAAACTTCAACCTGTTAGCTCACATCTAGTCTATTACAGCAGTCAGACACTGGTTCAGGGTCTGGGAGGCTTCCTTGGAGTTAGGTGGAAATGAGTAGTAGAGTTGGGTGTCATCTGCATAAATATTGCATCCAACTCCAAAACTCCAGATGACCTCGCCCAGTGGTTTCATGTAGATATCTAAAAGCATGGGGGATAGAATGGAACCTTGGGGGACCCCACAGGTCAAAAGCCACATGTCCGAACAGGTATCCCCCAGCTTCATCAACTGGGCGCAACCCTCCAGGAAGTAGCAAAGCTACTGTGTTGTACTTTTCCTGATTCTGTATTGTTGTTGTTATGACTTATATGCCATTTTCTCTCTTAAAAGAGATTCAAACAAGTTATAAAACAAAAAATAATGCTACAAAATACAGTATTCTTTATGCAATGAAAGTTACTTTGAATTTTGTCAAAAATTAAGTTTTACTCACCTTTTAAAAATATAAACTTTATGTTGGGATAAAATTGCTAACACTGAAGGAAGTATTGTAAAGAAATACTAGCAAGACTGTGACTGGAAGAAAGAGAAACCTGGTGCAAGGCAATAAACCAGTATTTTGTGCTGCTTTTCCTCTCTTCACTGTGAGGATTGCAAAGGGGCTTCTTTCAGCTGGACCACCACAAGAATAAATAGAATGTTCAATCTGCAAACATAAAATGATAATTAAAATTTGCAGATCACTAGCTTTTGAAGCGTAGTCTGCTCTAATACGATAGTGAGAAATACTCCCCGCTTTTGATGGGCAATAGCTGTATAACATTATAGGAGAGAATCACTCAGAAGGGCATTGTAAGATTTTATGATGAACCCCCTGACATAATTGTGTACTTGAAAATAATACTTTTATTGTTCGTCATAACCTGAACTTCCATTTCTGAACACACAGGGGAATTGAAAAGAGCTGTCCTGTGACATTTTGCTACCTGAGGTGGATCATTAAATGGTGTTTCCGCTCAACTAGGTCATTTTGTGTATTGCCCAGAACCAGGAAATTTATATTGGGAAATGAGGTATAAAATTTCAAGCATTTCTTCCCATTTACAGCATTAGTAAGGCAATAATAATAAAGCAAATAACTATTTTAATCCCTTTTCATGATATTCGAAACATGCCTTCTTAGGTGACTACTTCACCTTGTCTGATGGTAGGACCAGTGCAGACTTCACATACTGCAATCTGCTTTTGAAGCATATTAATACAGATACACATAGGAGTATGTGTGCAGGAATAATGGTCAAATCTGGAGGAGGGGAGGGAGATCCCACAGATTTCTAAATAGTACAATGCTGTTGGGTAGGCATTTGCCACATGGAGGTATTAAAGATAGCATTTTGACCATAATATGTGATAGAAATTGTAATCATTAGGTGAGAGTTGTATTCAGTATTCTATACAGATTTTAATACTGTATGTGTGTAATGAACTACTCAAATCATGTTTAAAAAGTCTTACATTTGAGAAATTGAAATATAATATGCTCATAAGAACACATGGCCACCAACGCTGTAGGTAAGGTGGCAATTTGATGGCCTCTATGAACAATTGAGCTTATAGCAGTCTGGTGTGATGTACCAAGGGTTGGAATGTGTAGGGGGTAAGGTTTATTTAAGGGCAGTTTGTCCTCTCATGATTCCTCTTTGCTTCCAGCCTCCTGCCCTAGTGTAGTATGATCTGGTTGGTTGTTTTTAAGGGAGGGTCACCTATCTCATACTATATTTGCAAGAATTGGACAATTGGTTAGGGTGGTGTTGATAAATAGGTTGCTTCAAATAGGTATCAAGGGGAGAATATAACAGTTCAGAATACACCTTGGCACTCCGTTGTGGTGAAGCATGGAGCTCTGGAACAGCCTATTGAGGTCCTGGGATCTAAAGAGTGTGTATGAGGGAGTCTACACTTGGGGCTCACCTGGAGTTTCCTCTATCTTACAAAGTCTTGAGGCTTGCAAGGCAAGTAAATGACCAACTGGGGTCAGCAACTCATAGCTTTGTATTGTCCTTGGGATCAAGTTTTGCCCAAGGGGAAGACTGAGGGGGTGGTCATGGGTTGACATCTGGCCTCAACCTACATCAGATTTCTTTCCTCTTTTCTTTGCTCAATTCAGTTAAATAGGCTATAGGTCAAATAAAGTGATCTTTGTTTAACCCAATATTTTAGTAATTTTATAGCTGGTTTATAGCTGGTTAAAAAAACTCATGCTTTATCAAAAGTCTTTGTGGTTGCGTTTTTAAAAAGAAGAATTTTGAGTATTGTTTAATTGTCATGGTGAGACACTAGGAAATTATTTCTCTCTTTTCTTGCCCACTTTCATCCCTTCTTCTTCCCCTTGTTCAGTCTCCCTTTACTCCATTCTAGGACTTCTAAAGAACTAACCATTTTGCAAATCAGCTCAACGTGCCACAAATTCAGGTCCTATTTTGTTTGTATTCTACATTATTTTGTAAATATGAATGCATTATGTGAACAATGCATACATATTTATGCATTGTTCCTGCCATGCAGGAAAGTCAGCACTTTAGCAGGATGTTTTATACCTTATTTTGAGATCTTACGTGTTTTATAAGTCTTATGTGAGCCCTTTGGATGGCAATAAATTTCATTTCATGTAAAAGTTTATTCTAAAATGTATCCTATTATACATTCTAGTTTGAATTAGAGATAGAATCAGTGATTGTTTCAATTTAGCTATCTTGTCAAATTCACAATAATCTATGTGTAATAAAATTATATCATGGACAAATTTTGAATGTACATTTGCCACACATATAAACGCCGCCACCATCATAATCCTGGCAAATATGTTAAAGAAATATTGTGTCCACCATATAATTGTGGTAGTCTACCTCCTTTGGATCATCATCTCCACTTTCAGAGGTAGATAATCTCATCACAGTTATGCATGGCTAATAAATTATAGCAGACTATGACTGAGTGATCTCCAAGTCATAGAATCATAGAATCATAGAGTTGAAAAAGACCACATGGGCCATCCTGTCTAACCCCCTGCCATGCAGGAAAGGCACAACCAAAGTACCCCTGACAGATGGCCATCCAGCTAATGTTTAAAAGCCTCCAAAGAAGGAGGTTCCACCAAATTCTGAGGCAGAAAGTTCCACTGCTGAACTGCTTTTACAATCAGAAAGTTCTTCCTAATGTTCAGGTGGAATCTCCCTTTCTGTAATTTGAACCCATTGCTCTGAGTCCTTGTTTCCAGGGAAGCAGAAAACAAGCCTACGCCCTCTTCCTTATGACAGCCTTTCAAATGTTTATACACGGCTATCATGCCTCCTCTAAACCTTCTATTCTGCAGGCTGTCCTCTAGACATCTTTCAGCTTGTCGATATTTCTCTTGAATTGTGGTGACCAAAATTGGCCACAGTATTTCAGTTGAGGTCTGACCAAGGATCTCTTCACATGGGGCATTTTGCCCCAGTTTGCCACTTTTTTGCCAGGCATTTTCTCTGGAACAAATGTACCCATTTGCTCGCATTCCTTTCCTAGAAAATCTTTTTCTTTTTATATGCAATTTTTGGCATACCAATTTTGTTGCATTACTGAACCTCTGGAGATTCATCTCCTGTCGAGATTCAGCTCCTATTTTTGTGTGACTCTTTGATCTATTGAGTTGGTATACATAATATACATATAGCTACATATTATTCTACATCTATTTTGTACTTTATATTTTAGGTTGAAATATGCATCAACAGCCAGATTAACCTATGAGTATTTTATTTTTCAGATATTGAAGTTTTCATTTTGCTATTGATCCTTTTTTATATTATTAATTGTATGCCATTGTATTTGAATGTTACTTCTTTGCCTTAAATACTGTTTTTGGTTGATAAGTAGATTATAAGTTTAATAAATAAATCCTCCATCTTAAAATTGTATGATTTGAGTTTTAAAGTCAAAATGATGCTTCAACATATCTATTATTCTTGTGTGAGTTTGCAGCAGATTTCTAATACTTGGTGGATTGGGCCCCTTTGACACAACATAAACAGAAGTCCTATCTACACTGCAATATAATATAGTTTGAAACTACAGACCCATATGACACAGTTGAATGCAGTTAATATAATATCAGTGTACACTGACCATTTAATGCAGTTTCAAACCACATTATATAGCACAATATTTCAGTTTAGTTCCTATGGCAGCATACCATTGGACACTAGTGTTTATCGTGTGATGAAGCACTACATCTGTCTGGTTGAGAAATCAAGACATCACCCCCTAAACTATAAATCCCAGCATTCCAGAGAATGGAATCATGGCAGTTAAAGTGAAACATAATGCTTTAACTGTTCAGTTTGAAAGAGTTCCAGCATTATTTGCAAAGAAATTGTTGTAAAGACATCCTATGAATCCATTCATATGCCCAGCTTCTTGAGAAAAGATCACAATACATTCTGAATATTTGCAAAGTGAGCATGTTGAGGATTGCAGTGTGATCTCCCAACTCTTTTCTCTGCAGAAACATTGGTGCTTGAAGCTCCCAGCTTCTTAGAGGTGTGGGTCACCTTGTTATCCATATTTTTATCTAAGTATAATTCAGTCTAAACCTAGTGAGGGATCGTGTTGTGCATTAGCAACGGATTCCCTTAAATAAAAACCCACTTTCTTCTCTTTTTGAGATTAAAAAAAGTATTTTCTCATTAAAAAGTTATAACGCAAGTGTAATCTCATTATCCAGCCGATATCAGTCATGCTATGATGCTTAACAGAAGTGAAAGAAGATAATCTCATGGAAGTAACTGCTGAACTAATGAAATAATCCATGTAACATATGATGCATTTTATAAATCAAGATGATGGGTCAGGCCAAAGGAAAAAGAAAAGAAAGCCAGGTCAGACTGAGCTGTTAATTATGTGAAATGTAAGATCATAACTGATATCCCAACTAACAGACCAGGCAATATATTTGAGGGGCTGGAAGATTTTAAACTGTGATACAGATGAGAAGAAAAGATATGCTAGCAACCAAGGTTACAATGAAACAAGATGTTTTGAAATAAACAAAGGATGCAGGCTGAGTTGATGTCTTCTCAATAGCTCCTATAACTACACTTTTTATAGCAACCTTGGGTGCATCCACACTGTAGAATTAATGCAGTTTGATACCAGTTTAATTGTCATTGGAACTTTGGGAGTTGTAGACACCAACATTCTTTGGCAAAGAAGGGTAAAGACAAGAATTTGGGAGGACTTGTCCAAAAAAGGCACCTTCTCAAGCTCTAGTACAGAGATAAGTTTTGTCACTTATGTAGTAACCCAAATGTCAGCTTTATTTGAAGGTCTGCAGGAGTACAAAGCACCTTTGAGATGGGCAGTGCACAAAAGAAACCCAAGCAATTGAAAAAAATAAGCTGCTATGTGAATAAAAATGTAAATTGGTCAATGTGCTAAACACTCATCTGCAACAAGCTTCATTCTTCCTAAAAGGCAATTGATAACAAGATCATACATTTTACACATTTTTTCATCATAGAATCAGAACAAACCACAAGAACCATCCAGTCTCACTTCCTGACATTCAAGAATACACAATGAAAATGTTCCTGGCCTCTATATAGAAAACCTACAAAGGAGAATCCATCACACTCAGAAGCGGTATATTCTACTGTTGAATAACTCTTACTGTTGAAATAGAACAATTTAGTGGGTCACAGATAGTGAGATCCAGACTGCAAAGATCCAGACTGCAGATAGCAAAACCCGAAGTGTGGATACCAAGATCCGTTAAGTCGATAACCAGTACTGGCAGTGGGCCATCTATAGATCTGTGCCTGGTGAGACCAAAATGCTATAACCTAATGTTCCCCAGCTGGAAAGGATGTCAGCTCATGGTAAGCTGCTAAAGTAAGCCTGTTTGACACAAACAAAACATATTTTATACAGTCAAATCCTTTGTCTTTGTTTTGTCCACCCAGCTGGAGCTACCTTCATGCTGATTGGCAGAGCTGGTGTTCATGTCACAGCCAGCTGGGAGGATTCCCTCTGAGAGGCAGGACCATGGCATCCACCAATCCACCAGTAAGTGTTCCCTGCTTCCAATGTAGATTTCTGCTCTCTAATGGCTGACAAGGGGCAGGATGGCTCATAAGACAAAAGAAATGTATAGTTTCTTGAGAGGATTACCATGTCCCAACTTTGGGATGAACAAAGAGGGACCATTTGGTCCCATAGGTGATGAAGGCATTTGCTGATGAAATATAACGGTTTAATTAGATCTATGGAATTTTTTATTTATTTATTTATTCGGTTTTATATTCTGCTCCTCCCTGATGACGACGTGATGGAAAATTATTTCAACATGACGCTGAGACTGCATTTGTATGTTTTAATTGCTAATTGTTATGTTATATGGTTATTGTTTGGTTTTGTTTTGCTTGTATTTTTGATTGAAGGGCAGAGACTGCCTTCTGTAAACCGCCCCGAGTTGCCGTGAATACTGGGGGCCCCCAATGGCTGAAGCAGGGTGTTCCACAGGGGTGTATGTAACTTGGGGTTAATTGGGTGGAAGGGATGTTAGGTCCTGGGAAGAACAAGGAGCGGAGCTCTGTTCTGAGGACTATGGAGGCTATGGGGGCCAAATGGTTACTGGGGCTGGCTGCCAGAGGCAGGAAGGAGAAAGGCACAGGAGGCAAAAAGGAAACAAACAATCAAATATGAGGGTAAAACACCAAATGTATGTTTATTGAAATGAGGTTATTGTGTAACAAAGGGGGAAATAATGTTACTAAAAAGTATCCAGGGTCCTGGTAGCTGCTGCCGGGTTCCTCTGATCCTTCGAACTGGTCTCAATGGGGCTGCAGGCTCCCACTCTCTGTGGTTCTCTCTGCCATGGTTCAAGTAATGAGTTTATTAATAATTTGACCCCCCCCCCGGGGGGGTCCAGTGCTCAACATAACTGTCACAAAGTTTTTTTCTAATTCTGATGTGGAATCTCTTTTCCCATAGGGTTGCTGTGAGTTTTCCAGGCTGTACGGCCATGTTCCAGAAGCATTCTTCCCTGAAGTTTTGCCCACATCTATGGCAGGCATCCTCAGAGGTTGAAGGTTATGTTGGAAACTAGACAAGTGAGGTTTATATATCTGTGGTATATTCAGGGTAAGAGAAAGAACTCTTGTCTGCTTGAAACAAGTGTGGATGTTGCAATTGGCCACCTTGATTAGCATTCAATGGCCTTGCAGCTTGAAGCCAGAAAACCGTCAAATTTCCAGCAACCTTGACCAATCAAAGTTGGCTCTTACATGGGCAATAGCCAGCTGTTCCTACTGAGGACTGTCATGATGTTGTTTGGCAGCATTTCTCCACCCCACGTGTCAGGTCCATGGACATGTAGATTGTGTTGTTTCCTGAGCTGCATCCTCAAACAATTCAGCTGCAGGGGAGTAGTGGCTCTGTTCTTCCTCAGGCTGAGAATGCTCTTCCACTAAGACAGCTGCATGAGTTACTTTAGACTCAAAATCTGTGTTTGTATCCTGGCCCAATGTCAAGCTAAGCATCATTGGACCTATATATTTCATTTCATTTTTTCTGCCTATATGTAGCAATTTTACATTTCTCCCTGTTGGAATTCATGGCCCAGCTCTCTAATTTGGTAAGGTCATTTTGAATTCTTATCCTGTCCTCCAGAGTATTAGCTACCCCTCCTAATTTGGTGCCATCTGTAAATTTGATAAGCAATGACCTCTATTACATCGCAAAAGTCATTTACAAAGATGTTGAATAGTTCTGGGACCAGGACAGAATCTTGTTGTTCCCCACTTGACAATTCCCATCATGATGGAGAAAAACATTTGGATTCAGTTGGATTTAGAGGTGGAATAAGATTATGATGATAATTATATTTCTTACTTACCTCTTCTTGTGGCTTGAGATGGGTTACAGCCTAATTAAAATGCATAAATTTTACACATATACATATTAAAAAGTATTTCTATAAAATCCATGTTAAAATACACAGATATGGGTTTAAAATGAATGCATAAAGCTGGCTTAAAATATGTGAAAGATGTCCCTGTGTTATTAGCACTTAATTTTCTTCCATCTGTATTTTGCATGTAAGCATGGTTTGTTCCGTGACTGGAAGGTAAACACAGGCTCAGTCTGTAGATATAATTTATTTTCTTTTATTTTTTTTAAAAAATCCTATTGTTTAAGAGAACATGGGTTAGTCATAGGGTAAATACATTCCTCTTAATAACCGGTTTGATCCAGATAAAGCAGAATCATGAGTCAGTGTATTGAGTCCATTCCTGCAGAGTCATATGACTCTTCCCAGCCATTTACCGATAGATACAGCTGTTATGTAACTTCTTCTATTAATATAGATTCCTAGAGCAAAGTATATTGATATGCCAGGGCATGTCCTCCCAGCCATTTACTAACAGACATAAAAATGAGGAAGCCTCTTCTATCTATGCAGACCTCTTAGGCTGAGAAAAGATACTTTTCAACTACAGCTCCCCATATTTCCTTATTAACAACGCCATTGGCAATGCTTGTGGGAAGATGCAAGAGGCTATTGCCGAATAAGTAACTTTTCAAGACTTTTGTCTTATAGTTTCATTCAAACGACAGGTCAGCGGATCGAATTCAGAGAGAGCAGGTTCAGCTCCCACTGTCAGCTCCAGCTTCCCATGTGGGGACATGAGAGAAGCCTCCCACAAGGATGGCAAAACATCAAACATCCCAGTGTCCCCTGGCAATGTCCTCACACCAGAAGTTAATGGCAGTTTCTCTAATCACTCCTGACATTAAAAAAATAGTTTCATTGTTACAAAGTTCCTCTTTTGACAGTAATTGGCTGGAAAGACTCAACATGACCTCGAAAAAGAGACTGAATACTTAGTCCAACTGTATCTGTGTTGCTTTTGTAACTAAATAATAGAGCATTTGAACAGAGCATGAACAGAGCTGAAAGTAGCATTTGTAGAAATCTGTTTTCATCTATGTGAAAATAAAAGGGAGCTGTGGAATTGATATGATGCTAAAAGCATTATATTGAATGAATAATAACTCACTCACAAGCTATATGATCCAAGGTACATTTCTTAAATGTTGCTTGCCATCATTTAAAATTGACTACATGCTGCATCAGCACAAGAGCTCATTGAATGATGCCATACATGAGCAACAACCATCACTGATGAAGCAACATAAAACAAATGGTGCCCCTTTGACTAATGCATAGAATGCCTTAGTCATCAATGAGAAAAATGGAGTTGTAATACTGTTTGCTAGAGAAATTTGAAATCGTGCAAGAGTGTAGTATTCATTGGCCTGTCAAATAATTGCAATGACTTTAACAGATTGGGAAATGTTTTTCAGCCTCATTGCAGAGATAAAGAAAATTAATTTATAAGCATAACGGATTCAGTGTACAGTTAGCCTGTCCTTCCAGTTTGAGATGGTGTCTTCCCCCTTACTAAGTTAAAGGGATAGAATTGATGACAGAAAGGAGGAAATGGGAAAAAATATTTGCTGACATTGAGGAGAATGGGAATACCAAGCTGATCAAAAACTCTTCTTGAAGTTTAATCTCTTGAATCATTGAAAACATGAAAAGCTCAAAGATATTGCCAAATGGAGAGGTAATTAATAATGTCTTAATCAAGGAAATATGTCTTCACATATCAAAATACCCTATTTAGAAAATCCCCAACCTTTGCAAGATTTCCCTATTTCAGAACTTTTTTTAGACGAGGGGGAAATATGTGCTATGTTTAAGGTACTCAATGTTTTGCATGAAATGTTAGGTTCTATGAGTGGTTTTGAGCTTAAATACCCTCAGATCTTATGTTGGAAGCTAAGCAAGGTCTGGATAGTACTTGTGAAAGGGGGAAAGGAGGACCCAAACAATTACCATCCAGTTAGCCTGACATCAATACCAGGAAAGATTCTGGAACGGATTATTAAGGAGGCAGTCTACAATCACTTAGAAAGGAATGCTGTGATCACTGAAAGTCAACATGGATTTCACAAAATAAGTAATGCTTATCTCTTCAATAGAGTTATTAGCTTGGTAGATGCAGGGAATGCTGTGGATGTAGCATAGCTTTATTTCAGTTAGATGGCCGCGTCGAGCAGGCGTCCAAACGCCGAGCTCCGCCGAGCCCTTGACAACCTTTCCTGCACCGCACCCCCACGACTGAGAGAGGCCGCCCCATGTGCGAGGGGTGACCTACTAGGCCTGCTGGACTCAGAGGGGGGTCTTCGGCCGCTTTTGGAGGCCCCGAAGCGCCCCCTCCCCCTCTTGGAGGCCTTGCAGGCAGACGCGAGGCCGTTGGGAGTTGCCCGGGCGCCGGCCTCGGTCCTCAGGGCCTTGGCGGGCCTGAAGGACGCCGGGGCCTCCGGGAGGCTACCTGGCTTGGCGGGGGCTGCAGCGAGGGCTGCAGCAACAGTGGTCTCCCCCCGGAGGTGCCTGACCTGGTCCCCTATTCCATGGCCCGGCCTGGAGGAGGCCGAGCCTCCCACCTCCTCCACTCGAGGGGACGCCGGAGAACAACCCTGTGCTGCCCGGGACGCACTACCTGACCTCGCAGGCCTCCTCCTCCACCTTGGCCAGCTGGCCGAACGGCTGGCCGTCTGGCTGGGAGAGCTTGACAGACTGGGGCCGGCGCTGGCGTCCTTCTGCAGCTCTAGCGGCCTGGGCAGGACAGAGAGAGGAGCAGCGGGACCCAGCGGAGACAGACAGGGAGAAGACGGACGAGAGAGGGTGAGAGGGGCGACCGCAGCTGCTCCCCAGCGCGAGCCCCATTGTTCCCGCTGCTGCTGCTGCGGTGAGGGGGCCTACTGCCACCCTGACCCCGCCCCCGCCCCTGGGCCTGGGGACTCCCCAGCCCTGGGAGAACTAGGCCGGCGGCGCCAGCGACAGGACTCTGGCAGGCCCCCAAGCCACATGGATTTGGAAACCGAGGAGACGGATGACGAGAGGGAGGGGAGCGGGTCCCAGGCCTGTGGCGGAGGGCCCCCCCACCCCGAGGAGAGACTTGGGGAGATGACTGGTGCAGTGGTGACACCTTGGTGGAGCCCCTGGAGGGCTCTTGGTCGTGAGGCTCCCCGGGACCCGCCGGGTGAGGCGGTGGCCAGGGGCAGCAAGATGGCGTCGACTCCGAGCTGCTCGGCGTCCCTGGCCCCGCCCCCCGCTCATCCCCCAGGGGCTGTAGCCGTGGCCTTGCATGGCCTGGGAACTCAGCCCTCGCCCTCCACGACAGACGGGCCAAAGCAGCAGTTGCCGTGGGTGCCCCCTCTGGAGGCGCTGGATATCTCTGGAACCCTGGCAAGGGCTCCGGAGGCTCGACCTCGGCGCCGAGCTTGCAAGTTGGCAGCCGTCCCCCCCTCATCAGCGACCGGATTCCAACCCCCTTCCCCCCCGCCTCCTCTTGGCGGCCGGGGGTTGACAGATCCATCGAGCCGGGACAGCACAGTTCCGGAATTGACGAGTTCCGGGGGGCGCCCAGTATCGAGGCCAGGTGGCCGCTGGAGAAGGCGGCGTTGGAGGCCGAAGAACACCAGGCCCCCCGCCCCCGGGACACTTGCCATTGTCCGCCAGAGAGTAGGGAGACCTGCCCCGCCCGAGCCCAAGTCCTGGAACCCGTTGCGGGTCAGAACTTTTTGGGGTCCGGGCTTTGGGCAACGGAAGCCCTTTCTCTCGGGCCCACTGTGGAAGAAAGCCAACAATCCCACAGATTGACTCCCCTACCAGACCTCTGGTCAATAGGGTGGGCCGGTTCGAACCTCCTTGGTGGGATCACCCTGAGACCACCTCTGCTCCCCTCCCTTTGACGGGAGAGTAGGGCCTGCTTGACTCGCTGGGTCCTCCCTGACGCCTTCTACTCCCACCCTGTTCCCAAGTTTCCCCCTGCCTACTGTTGTACTGTCCCTTGTTTGTTATTTTATTGTTGATGTATTTTTGTGTAGCTGCTTGGCTTTTGTAAGCCGCTGCAAGCCTTGTGGAGTTGGCGGCATAAAAGTCCAAACAAATAAATAAATAAATAAATTACAAAGTCCCCCATTACCTTCTTGCAAACAAACTCATTAAATCTGGTCTAGGCCATACTACTATTATGTGGCTCTGTCATTGGTTAAACAACTGAAACCAATAAGTGCTCACCAATAGTTTCACTTCATCCTGGAAAGAAGTGATAAATGGAGTGCCGCATGTTTGAGTCCTGGGCCCATTACAGTTCAACATCTTTAATAATGACTTTGATGAAGGTTTAGAGTGTGTGCTTATCCAGTTTTCAGATGACACCACATATGGAGGGCTAGCTAATACCCCAGAGGATAGAATCAGAATTCAAAATGAATTTAACCGACTAAAGAGCTGGGCAACACTAACAAAATGAGTTTCAACAAGAACAAATGTAAGATACTACAATTAGGAAGAAAAAAAATGAAATACAAAGATACAGAATGGGTGATGCCTGGCTCGACAACAGTCAATATGAAAAAGACCTAGATACATAGATACGTAGCCTTTGCAGTAGAAATTTATCCATTTGAGAGTGGCTAGCAAGAAAGGGCCAGAGCTAGATAAAAAAAGAGGGGAACATTTTTAAAAATAAGAGAGTCTCTAGCCAGGAGCTAGAGGGAAGAGGATCGATATTTAAGTTTGTAGCTTCCATTGTTATATTGAAGTAAAGAAAAAGCTAATATAAGTCTAAATTATCAGGTAAGTAGAACTGAGAGACAGGGATTCCTTTGGGAATAAGTTGACGAAAGAGACTAAAGTTAGTCAGCCAGGAGGCTGAGGAGAAAAAATTTTTGAAGGAGAAGAAAGTGGCCTAACAGAGTAGAAACAAGTTAACTGTTTGAAAGTTATGTAATAAAATTTTATGAATTGAAAGGAGTGAAAGACAATTGCAATAATATCCAAGTGGAATTGAAGTAAAGTACTTCGTAACAGATAAGCTTCTGTGCCAAATAATTCATGAATAAACATTTCTTTCTCCCAACATGAAGTCTCGTGTCAAGTTACAGGACTAAAGTTATACGGCTGGAAGACAGTCTGTGATTACATTGAGGTAACCTATGAGGAGAACTGGAAGCTACATATTGACTCCAGGTTTGGATTACATGTAGAAGAAATATACACAGACATATAAAGATTGCACCCTGTAACAAACACATATTAATAAAGGCACCACAGAGACAGAAAAAGTGTGTTCCACGCATGAACTACAGGTCACTGAGTTTGTGAGGTTTGATTCCTCACTTCTCCCATATCACCTCATTGCCTCACATGTACAGACATATATGTTCTATGTAGATAGGCGTGGGATATCCAAGGTCTTAGTGTAGTCTAACCTCGACATTGCATCATTATACCATAGTACCCCTCTATTCTGCTTTGATCAGACATCATCTGAAATACTGTATCCAATTTTGGGTACTACAATTTATGATAGATATTGACAAAATGGAAGGTTTCCAGAGGAGGACAGCTAAAGTGATCAAAGTTCTGGAGACAATGCTGTATGAGGAGCATTTTAAAAAGCTGGGTATGTTTAGCCTGCAAAAGAGAAGGATGAGAGGAGACATGATAAGGTAAAGGTTTCCCCTGACATTAAGTCTAGTTGTGTTTGACTCTGGGGGGGTGGTGCTCATCTCAATTGCTAAACTGAAGTGCTGGCGTTGTTGGTAAACACCTCCAAAGTCATGTGGCCAGCATGACTTCATGGAGCACCATTACCTTTCTGCAGAAGTGGTACCTACTGATCTACTCACACTTGCATGTGTTCAAACTGCTAGGATGACAGAAGCTGGGCCTAACAACAGGAGCTCACCCTGCTCTCCAGATTTGAACTGCCAACCTTTTGGTCAGCAAGTTCAGCAGTTCAGTGGTTTAACCTGTGTGCTATCAGGGGCCACTGAGTCTCCAGTGCAGTAGAAAACAAGCTTGCTTCCTCCTCCTTATGATATTTATACATGGCTATCATGTCTCCAAGGGGCCCCTGATAGCACAACAAACACTGGGCTGTACCGTGATAGTAAGCCAAAAACAGAACCAAAACAGGTAAATATAATCAATATAAAGTTACAGTATATTCAAGTCTTACTTCAGTCCAAAGATTTAGCCATATAATTACACTATAATTATATGGCTAAATCTTTTGACTGAAGTAAGACTTGAATATAACTTTATATTGATTATATTTACCTGTTTTGGTTCTGTTTTTGGCTTACTATCACGGTACAGCCCAGTGTTTGTTGTGCTATCAGGGGCCCCTTGGAGACATGATAGCCATGTATAAATATCATAAGGAGGAGGAAGCAAGCTTTTTTTCAACTGCACTGGAGACTCAGATTTGAAGCAATGATGTCAGATTACAGGACAGGCGAACATTAGGAAGAACTTCCTGATTGTAAGAGTTATTGAGCAGTGGAACTATCTGCCAAGGAGTGTGGCAGTGGCTTCTTCTTTGGATGCTTTTAAACAGTGGCTGGATGACTATCTGTCAGGGGTACTTTGAATGTGCTTTTCCTGCATGGTAGGAGGTTGGACTAGATGGCCCATGCAGTCTGTTCCAACTCTATGATTCTACAATGCATCATCTCACTAACATGGAAGGTACAAGTTATCATTGGTTCCAATCCTGCAAGTTCTGCATCCACTATAGCAGTGGTCAACTGGTTTCAATTCATGGATGGAGCTAACTATGAGGAAAAAACAAGGAAGGTGACTGTCCCTGCTCTGAAAAACTGTATTTTTTTCCTTCTCCTGCCATTTAATACTTTATTTAAAAGCCTGTAAAATGGGACTGGGGCATTGAAGGAATGCCCTTTAAGCTCACATTTTGCAGAAGTAAAGCAATCAGCAGAAGGAAGTGCTACTGCTGGAATGTATGCTAATGGCCCTGGCATCAAAAAACCATCCCTGGGCAATCAAGGCAGCAAACTTCAATGCGTCTGAGAATACATGGTGAATAGTGGAAAGGAGTCACCGTACACTGACCTGACTCAAAAGATGAAGCCATCAATGGAGAGGTATGGGAAAGCAGTAAGGAAGGTGACAGGTATAAATAAAATCCTACCTTTCCTGTGAAGCTGCTTTTAGCTCATCTGTGTGAGCTTTTCGTTGCTGCTGTTCTGGGGATGTACTTGCCAAGTATTGGTAAAATATTTAATAAGAAATCTGATATTCATTTCTAATTGGAAAACCCCCCAGATTTCACTGTTAGATGGAAAAGAATGAGAAACAATGTTCTTTTTAATGTCATGAAATATAAAATAAAAACTTTGCATGGCAAATATCCCATGATGAAGAACAATAGATCGTATACCTGTTGCTGTAATTGAGACGTCCAATTTAACTATTTAAACTGAATCTATAGCCTATATTTTTGTGGCAGTTGAGAAAAGAAGCACAGTAAGAATAAATGGCTCAAAATAGGTTTTGTTTCCTCTAAGTATATTGCAGAGAGATTTCATTTCTCAGCACTGTCAAATGTTTAATCTACTGCACAGTATTATTCTGCTTTGTTTGGCATTGACAAAGGAGACCATAAATCCAAAAATGTGCATGAAACACATCAAGAAATCACCAATACTGACACCCCTACAATGTGTAAAGAATATGAATAAGATGCTCTAATGATAATGTTGATTGTGGAAGTTGTAGTTCAAAATTGTAGACCTTGTGGTGGCAGGACTGAAGACCGACAGGTCAGAGGTTTGAATCCGGGGAGAGCATGGATGAGCTCCCTCTGTCAGCTCCAGCTCTCTGTGCACGGACATGAGAGGAGCCTCCCACAAGGATGGTAAAATATCAAAACATCTGGGCATCCCCTTGGCAACACCATTGAAGACGGCCAATTTTCTCAGAATGAGTTGCAGTTTTGCAAGTCGCTCTTGACACAAAAAAAGCAAGTATGAATATCTATGTCATAGAGTTTCTATATTGTGTTCAATTCAGTAATCAAACATCTATATTTTGCCATTGCTGCCAATTCAAGGGAAGCCCAAAACAGAACACATTTCAATAACCTTAATTGAGAAATGATAAGTGCATAGACTGCTGTGGCTAAATAATTTCTGATCAGAGAAAGGTTTAGCTGGTTGAAACTGATTGCAAGCTCTCTATGACATAGATACTCCAACTTTCTATCTCTGGGTTACTGGGTAGAAAATAGCAGATTGTTAGAAAACTATTGAAGTACTAACTATGTTAAAGCCTAGGGGAGCCCCTTAATCTGTATACCATTAACATTTCTTAATTAGGACAGAAAATACTGAGTTCTCCCATTACCGTACTAAAGAAATATATAACATCATATAAGTGTCCGGAACTGACTTGCTTTATGGCTAGCACAAGTTTAGAAGATCCAAATATGGTTATGAAATACAATGCATTTAGTAAATTTCACAACAATCCATTTGCAGGAAAATTATTAAATAATTTTAAAACATTTGAGCACTTGAAAATATATGTATTTGATAGTTTTTTCAAAAGGAAAATTAATATGAGGAGCCTTTTTTGTTATAAGTAGAAAGAATGAAAAATTCAAAAAACTATAGTTAATTGAAGTGCAGTAGTATTCCAAATTTTGATGCAATTGAGAAGAATATGGCCAGGTTGTCCATGCTGCTGACCTACACTCTTTTGTGCTGATGACAGTGCCCTTAGTGGCAATTACAAATGGCTTGGGCTTAGGTCCAGACTATCTGAAGACCATTATCTCCTTATGTAAGCCAGTGCAAATGTTAAGAATTGAAGAATATGTTTGCAATTAAAACTAGTGCACTAGCTGTACCCACTCCTTGTGAAATTAGGTCTTAGAATTGTAAACATACTTGCCTAACATCCCATTGGGACTGTTGCAATGTGCTCCATGTGGGCTTTTCTTTAGGTTTTTCTACATAGGCAGAAAATGTAGTTTGAATTGGCTCAAAAAACACCACTTCCAAACCCCATTGTGGCCATACTTAGAATCATAGAATCGTGGAGTTGGAAGAGACCTTGTGGGCCATCCAGTCCAACCCCTGCCAAGAAGCAGGAAAATCGCATTCAAATCACCCCCAACAGATGACCATCCAGCCTCTATTTAAAGCCTCCAAAGAAGGAGCCTTCACCACTTGGGTTCCTTAATGGCAGTGGTATAGTTTATACTGCCCAACTGTGCCAACACCTGTTTGGCATATCTAGGCATGGGCACAGCCTCTCAAGCTTCCCTGCCCCTTCCCCAATTTCCTCCTCAAAAGGAGCAGAAACCCTCCTTACCAATGCAGGAAGTGGCCCTCTTCCTGGACCACTCTAACCAATGACATGACAGAGATTTTGAGCAGAAAGTTCCACCACAGCCGTTATAGGCAGTTAAAGGGTATATACATTTTTCTGTGGGATACCCTGTACATTTCTGTTTTGTGTGTGAGTGAGTGTTGTAACACCAATCACCTATCTCCACTTTTTTTTAAAGCACCTGGCTCCCTATGTTTAAAGCATCATCTATTTCTACAAAAAGAGAAGTTATATATAGTCAATATAACTTGGTTGCTGTTAAAATCATGGCCAACAAGAAGGGTATTAAATCTTTTCCTGCGTACAGGAAACAAGGTAGATTTCTAACTATGTCTTTAAAGTAAGGTGCAGTTTGGCCCCAGCTTTTTGCCTTAGATCTTTGACACAGCTAACAAATGAATACCTCTTATCTAAGCACTGAAGCATCTAAGATTGTTTCTGCCCTTCTTTCAACAAAGCATCCTGCAGTATATATCTATTCATTCCATGGTCTTAGCACTGAGCCATTTAAAAATCAATAACTGTGAGTGGTACTACATTTATAATTTTTACTTGTGTGTTTACTTTGTGGTTGTTATGTGCTTACAAGTTCACTTCTACTTGTGGCAGCTCTGTTCTAATGTTTTATTGGTGCTTTGACATTGCTGTAAAACTGAGAAAGTGTGACTTATGCGAGTTCATCCAGTGAGTTTCCACAGTGGAGTGGAGTGGAGGAACTATCTATAGTTCCGTTGTCACGGACAGACCATTATATGATCAGATTTAAATTAACTGGGACCCTAAACCTCCACAGGGGTGAGGGACCAATGAAAATGGTCTGCCCTAGGAGACTTCTGCATTCAAATGGATTCCTGGTGGCTCTAGATTTTCCTGCCACCATGGCAGGAGGTGGCCAGAGCTGTAGACACAATTGTTCCCAAACATTCTCTTGCACAGAACTGAGCCAAATCAGCTCCCTGGTATAATGCAGAGCTAGCGGCGATGAAGCAAATGTGCACGAGACTAGAACAACATTGGCACCTAACTCACTCCAAAATCCTACTCCACAGCAATGAAGGTAGCTGAAAAACCTTCTATGGCTGTCAACATTGCACCAGCAAAGTACTGCCCAGTACAGCTGCTCTGGGTGGTCAGGTGGCAGGCCCCCCTGGCCACTTGATGGCCCAGTGAGAGGAATTTGCAAGGTTGTTTGCAGATAAAGTCGCTCAGATCTGTTCTGACCTAGATACTAGGCATGATAACAAATCGAAAAATGGCGATTCTAAAATCAAAGGGGGGGGGGGATTTTTTTTGATTAGTATATCAAAGACTTACAAAAAAATTCCCAAAAATTTCGGAAATGTAACTTAAGTACTAACGAAATTCGTTAGAAATTCATATGCCAGAGCATGCGCATTCCAGATGGTTTTGGCATACAACTTCCAGAAATCCTAACAGCTGGTAAATTGGCTGGGATTTCTGGGAGTTGTAGGCCAAAACTTGAATAAACCACACTGAATTCTAGATGGGACTCTCCAAATAGGAAGGAGGGAGGGAAGGAGGAAGGGAGGGGGGGTTTTCTTCTTGGAAGCAGCAAAAGAAAAGGAGGAGGAGCCCCTCGCTCCTCGCTGCCTCTCTCTCACCCCGATCCTGAGGGAGCGAGGGCCCAAGTTTGCCCAGGCTGAGAGGAAAAGGAAGAGGCCTGAGGCTGTGAGGAATGGTGGGAGTTGAAGTCCAAAACACGTACCTGGAGGGCTGAAGCTGGCCCCTGCGATGGGGCAAGGCAGAGCAACGGGGAAGAGAAGCATCTGAGAGAGCGCCGGGAGAGAGAGGAGGAGAAGCGCGTGTGTGGGTGTGTGAAGCAGGCCCCTGCGATGGGGCATGCATGGCAGCAGAGCAACGGGAAGAGAAGGAGGGGGGAAGCCTGGAGAGAGGAGGAGGAAAGCCTGGAGTGTGTGTGTGTGTGTGTGTGTATGAAGCAGGCCCCTGCGATGGGGCATGCATGGCAGCAGAGCAACGGGGAAGAGAAGGAGGGGGGGAAGCCTGGAGAGAGAGGAGGAGAAGCGTGTGTGTGTGTGTGTGTGTGTGTGTGTGTGTGAAGCAGGCCCCTGCGATGGGGCATGCATGGCAGCAGAGCAACGGGGAAGAGAAGGGGGGGGGGGAGCCTGGAGGACTACACTTTCCAGAATGCATTGCCTCTACCTAGCAGCAGCGTCACTTCCAGTTCCCCATAGAAATGCGGGAAAAAGAAGAAGCTGAATGAAGGCGGGAAGGAAATGAGGGGGAGAAGACAGGGAGAAGTGAGTAGTACAATAATTAATTAATTAATACTTAAGAATTTCTAACGATCCTAACGCAAATTGTTGGCCTCACGGACCGTAAAAGGAAGTCTACTTCCTGGTTCGGGGCAGCGATACGTAAAACCTCAAAAGTCCCATTACATACGAATCTCTTACGAATCCTTTTAATTTCCGTTTCATTTTTCTCATGCCTACTAGATACCTCTATTGATACAGTACCTGTGGATGTACCCTGGGCACCTGCTTGTCAATTTTTAATGGATTCATTTCAGTTAATGCAGTTCAAGGATCCTGTCAACATGTATCTTGGACCCTTGTCTTTCCTGGTTAATCAAACAAGCCAGAGGAGGATTGGTAGAGTGGGTGGTGAAGGTAGTGAATGCCTCCTCCACCAAAGTCAAATTTCCAACCAACCTAAAAACAGCAGTAGTTAAACCACTTCTAAAGAAACCATAGTTAGATCTGGCAGAAATGAGTAATTACCAGCCAGGCTCCAACCTCCCCTTTTTAGGCAAGGTCCTGGAGCATGTGGTACTCTTGCAACTTCAGAGATTCCTGGAGGAAACGGATTATCTAAATCCATTCCAGTCTGGTTTTAGGCCCAGTTACAGGACTGAGATGGCTTTGGTTACCTTAGTAGATGATCTATGCCAGGGCTGTCCAACTGCCGGCCCTGCAGGTGTTTTGGACTTCAACTCCCAGAAATCCTAGCCAGTTTACCAGCTGTTAGGATTTCTGGGATTTGAAGTCCAAAACACCTGCAGGGCCGGCAGCTGGACAGCCCTGATCTATGCAGAGAGCGAGACAGAGGGAGTGTGTCCCTCTTGGCTCTCTTAGACTTCTCAGCGGCCTTTGATACCATCAACCATGGTATCCTTCTGGGCTGCCTGGCTGGGATGGGACTTGGGGGCACTGTCTTACAGTGCCTCCAATCCTTCATGGAAGGACAGACACAGAAGGTGTCACTAGGGGATGCCTGCTCGACCCCATGGTCATTTTACTGTGGGGTCCCTCAGGGTTCTGAACTTTCTCTTATGTTGTTTAACATCTATATGCAGCTGCTGTGTGATATCATCCAGTGTTTTGGAGTTTGGTGCCATCTGGATGCAGATGACACCTAACCCATTTCCACCAAAAGCCAAAAAAGCCTCTCAGACCCTGAACTGGTGTCTGGCAGCTGTAATGGACCGAATGAGGACAAACAAACTGAAACTGAATCCAGACAAGACAGAGGTCCTCCTGGTCAATCATAAGGCAGATCAGGTTATAGGGTGGCAACCTGTTTTGGACAAGGTTACACTCCTCCTGAAAACTGAGGTCTGCAGATGGGGGTCCTTCTGGACTCATTGCTAAGCCTGGAGGTCCAGGTGTCGGTGATGGCCAGGTGGGCCTTTACACAATTAAAACTTGTGCGCCAACTGCATACCTTGAGAAGCCAGACTTGGCCATGGTGGTTCATGGCTTGGTCACATCCCACTTAGATTACTGTAACGGGCTCTATGTGGAGCTGCACTTGAAGAGTGCCTGAAAACTTCAATTAGCCGAAGGAGCTGTAACCAGGTTACTTACAGATGCTGGACCCAGAGAGTGGATAACCCCTCTGCTACAGCACCTGCACTGGCTGCCAATCTATTTCTGAGCCCAATTCAAAGTGCTAATTTTGACCTTTAAAGTCCTAAATAGTTCAGATCCAATTTACTTATCTGACCACATCTCCTCATACAAACCTACCCATTCTTTAAGATCTTCTGGTGAGGCCCTACTTTCACTTTCTCCACTGCCGCAAATATGACTGACATCAATGAGGGAGTGGGGATTTTCAGTGGTCACCCAACCATGTGGAACACCCTCCCAAAATAAATTAAAACAGTTCCCTCCCTTTCTTCCTTCAAGAACCAATTAAAACTTTCCTGCTCAGACAGTGAAGAAAACAAAGCAGGAGTGATAAGAAAAACCATCATGTTTATGGACGGGAACAAAGTGCAATATGATCTGTCATGATGCCACAAGAATGTGAATGTATATTATTGTTGTTTTAAATTGTTATTTTATGATGTTTAAAGCTTATTATCAATGTATTTTAATTGTTTACATGAGTTTAATATGTTGTAAGCCACTCTGGGTCCCGTGAGGGAGAAGAGCAGGGTATTATTATTATTATTATTATTGACACAAAAACACAGTACATATGTCACAGCAAATGAAATCTATATGCTGGATTTCATATCACAAAATCACAAATCGAACACTTCCCAAGTGTCTAGGACTGTGTGATGTATTTTCAAATGATGCGCACAGATCCAAGTAAGGTGGCCTTTTGCTGTTGACATATCATGATTTTGTCAATGATTCTGAGGTCTTGATAATGACTTGAGTTTTTCCTGTTGTTTTTCCTCAATGCGGCTGTCACCTAGTATGGCGACATCAATAATCCAAACATTTTCTTTTCCACAATCGTGATATCTGGTGTATTGTCTTCCAAAACTTTGTCAGTCTGAATTCAAAAATCCCACAGTATTTTTGCATGTTCATTTTTCACTACCTTTTTCACTACCTTTGCAGGTTTATGATCCCACCAGCACTTGTGACATACTGTAAGTTCCAATGAATTATTTGGGCCACTGACTTGTGCCTCTGTTTGTACTCTGTGCAGTTTTCTTGCAGCAGCTGAGAATATGATCAATGGTTTCATCAGCTTCCTTGCACAGTCTGCATTTTGGGTCATCAGCTGATTTTTCAATCCTGGCCTTAATTGCATTTGTTCTGATGGTTTGCTGCTGGGCTGCAAGAATCAGGCCTTCTGTCTGATTATTATTATTATTATTATTATTAACCCTTGTCTCCCAGAGTCCTAGGATGCATCTAAATTGTAAAATTAAATAAGTTTGACACCACTTTAATTGCCATGTTCAATGCTTTGGAATCATGGGAGCTGCAATTTTAAAAGGTCTTTAGCTGTCACCACCAAAGAGTACTGGTGCCAAACTGAGCTACAAGTCTCAAGATTCCATAGCATGGAGCCATGGCATTGATTGCACGGTGTAGATATAACTCAAGTCCCATACACAAACCACTACATCATACTGGCTCTCACACTCCTCCTGCTCTTTCTTCTTAAGGATATCAGACCAGCAGATGCGAAAAAGGAATGCTTTCAAAATATAAACCCAAACCAAAAAACATACACCATATAAAATGTATAGAACACCTGTTCCTTTGTTCCATTTGTGAAATTCAGCTCCTATCTTACCCATTTGTCTCCAGACAATAAATGATTCTTTAAACCTTTTATTTCTACAATTATCCACCTTTTGTACTATAACCTTTAGAGGTTCTAATGCTCTACTAAAACCTATAGAAATTCTAACAGCATGGCAGAAGAGACAGCGTGATTCTTCTGTGTAATTGGTACCCTGGTCTAAGGAAATGCTATTGTATCTTAATTTGTGTTTCGGGATACGATGTTGCGTTTTTGTGCTTGTGTTTTTACTGTATGGCTGCATGGATGATACATGTCAGCCTATTTTATATGCTGTTATCCACCCCGAGCCTGCAGGGAGGAGCGGAATACAAGACCGAACAAAATAAATAAATAAATAAATAAATAAATAAATAAATGTAACATGTGGGCAACTTGAATGACCATGAAATATATTTAGGCATTAATTGTAAGAACTAGAATCAAGACCCTTTACTCTGTGTTTTTGTAGCCATGCAGGAGGTATGACTTGGGCATTGAACATCTACAATAAATCAGGTAGTTTAGATAAAAGGATGAAAGTGGAAACATGTTGAGCAAAAAAAGCTCTTTACTACTTTAATTGTTATTCAAAAGCATTTTCAAGAGTCATATTCCATCTCCCTAGGCACCAACAAAAACAGAAAAACAACATTACATGAAAACTGTTCCCTAGAAAGCTTTTGAAAAAATAATCATGTGAAAAATATAGGAACATCAGACATAACTAGTTACAATAACAAGATTATTTGAGAAGGCAACTGTGGGCAGTCACAAATGCCTCATAATGCAAGGTTTGTGTTCTTGAATTTCTATAGTCCAATTTGTCCAACTGGGACCTCCTAAGTTGCATATTATATAGTTGGCTTCAAATAGTAGTTGTCATTGCTTGTTTCATTTATATCACCCTTCAGCTCAATTTTTTCAGAGTCTTACAGACTAAAAGCCAAGTCTAACACAGAAAAGCCAAAAGCATCAATGCTATGTCCTCCTTAAATCGCTCACACCTCTTACTCTGGAAAGGAAAGAACATTCAAACACATGAAAAATAGTCAGGAAAACTGTTTCTTTAAGTGTTTACCAATGCTGATGAGAAGAGTACTCAATTTAAGAAAGCCTTCACAGTTTGGTATTTATTTCATTCAAAACGCATACATTATTGCTTGTCAAGAAAATAGGATCCATGCTGTTTTCTGTGCTAAAATACCACATGCAAATTTTAAGCAGAATAAATCCCAAACTTCAAATGTCCTTTGAAAATCGCACAATTTTCAAAGACTTTCTCACAATGAGAAGAAAAATACTGAAATTACTTATTGTTTCCTTTGAAAAAAATTAAGTGTGGAATTACATTCCTACTTGCATAGTCAAGTTGCTGTTTAACAGCAAGGTAAAGGGCTGTTGGGCAGTTCTTAAACAGCTTTACATGAAATATGTAGCTGACTCCACAAAAATAAAGCAATAATTAATGATGAGTATATATCATAAGACGCGTGTGTCTAGTCCATTTAATTTCATGACACTTGCATAAACTGCTGTATCTTTCCATCATCTGTCTTCCTTCTTTTTCAGAAAACATTTTCTCCTATTACAGTATTGTTGTGCATAGCATCTCAGGGACATCTGTACTGTACAATTAATATAGTTTGACACCAATATAATTACCATGGCCGGCAGCTATGGAACCCTGGGATTTGTAGGTTTGGGAGGCATCGGTTGTCTGGGAGATAAGGCTAAAGTCTTATAAAACTACAATTCCCATGATTCCATAGCATTGAGCGTGATTTTAAACTGTATTAATTCTACAGAGGAGATGCACTCTCTGACAATATATTTTAAAAAATATAACACTGTCTCCCAAAACTAAATTTATGATTGATCAAGATCACTGAAGGAAATGTTAAGGGTTAAACATGTGGAGTTTGTTTCCAAAAGATACTAAATTGTTTCCAAATTGAAAAATCAGTTATAGGTGGGAGCACATTGTTGGCTAGAAGTCAGATATTATGTCCAGATCAAAACATGGTTGTCTCTCAAGCCCCTTCTATATTGATGTAGTTCAAAGGCCGCACCAAATTGCGGCAGCCAGACAACTAGCTCCCAAAAACATTCACAAAAGAAAACCCTTAATGCTCATCAGTGCTCTATGATTCATGTAATCACCATGAGGGCCTCGAACTGGTTCCAGAATTTCCTATGTAATCATGTGTGAAGCAAAACCACTTCTTTCAATACCAGTTTGAAACTGCATTAAGTGATCAGTATAGTTTCTTCAGATTTCATTTCATTTATTTATTCATTTAATTAAATTATCTTTTTCCTTCCCTCTGCTGTTGCATTGAAGTTTGAAGAAATCTGAGAGGTGTATTCTATTCTACTACTAATACATATTTTAGATATTCAACTTTATTATTTATGACAACTCAGTTCCACACAGAATTCTAAATATTCTGTCTCAGACATCAAATTATAATTGTGCTCATGTACTGGCAGTTCTAAACAACTTAAAAAGTTATTTGTTAGTCCTCTTGACTTCATATTTAAAATGACTGAATAATTTAAGGTAACTTCTTTATCTACAAGAGGTTAAAGATGCTTTATCAGACTCATGCCTTTTTTCATTCAGTTTTCTCAAATTACATTCCAGAATTGTGGCGAGGAGAAGGTTAACATTTCAAGAGAAAGGATATAATCTGTAATTCCATGTTGGAAATCTTCAAGAAAACGATTGAATGTAAAACTCTCAATAGTATACAGTCAGTCTACAAATCTATGATGGTACACAATTGGAATGCCATGTAGAGTTCTGCTTCCACTGCCCAAAGAATATTTGAATGCTGGAAATATGTGCAGAAAAAAATGCACAAAATGGTAAAGGTGCTGGAGTAAATTTCCTGAAAGGAACAGAGGCAATGTTTGGGAGTTTTGGGTCAGAATAAAAGATGAATAAGACAAAAATGATAGAGGTGTATACAATTATGCATGTTGTGGAGAAAGTGGATGAGACTTTATTTCTCTCTTTCTCATGTCACATCCAAGAAAGCTAAACTATCTGTATATCTGTATACCTTTATAAAGCGGAATGTTTGTATGTGTGCGGAGGGCGGAAGGACGGATTTGTGGCAGTGTTCTGATTGGCTGCCACTTTCACAGGGCACAGCGACCAGCGCGGGTGACGGACCTGCACCACACTTGGTACACATAACCCCCCTAACCCCCTTTACGTCCTGGTGGGGTTTGGGGGACATGACCCACAGATTATGGGATTTGTAGTACTTTCTAACACTTTGGTTCCCACAGACCACTGAGCCCAACAAAAAGGACCAAAACAGACCACACTTGGCACTTACATCCTCCATTACCCACTCTATGTCCTGGGACACTTCGGAGGAGGGTAGACCATGGATGATGGGACTTGAAGTACCTCTACTCACTTCCTAACTCTGCTGCGACCCTCATGCAATTACTGAACGAGACAACACTTGGCACACATAACCCCCATGACTGCCTTCATGTCTTGGTGAGGTTTGGGAGAGGACTGGCAATGGATGATGGGATTTATAGTACTTTCACACCCCTCTGTTCCCACAAACCACTGCGGCCCCCAACAAACACCGATAAAGACCACACTTGGCACACAGACCCCCAGTGACCCACTCTACATCCTACTGAAGTTTGGAGGGGGGCAGAACATGGATGATGGGACTTGCAGTACCTTCCCTCACTTTACAAGACTGCTACAAACCTAATCCTATGACTGATCAACACCAAACCTGGCACACAGAGCCCTCATGACCCCCACTACCTCCTGGTGCTGTTTGGAGGAGGGTGGACCATGGATGATGGGACTTGAAGTACCTCTACTCACTTCCCAAGTCCGCTGCGACCCTCATCCAATTACTGATTGAGACCACACTTGGCACACATAACCCCCATGACTGCCTTCACATCCTGGTGAGGTTCGGGGAGGACTGACAATGGATGATGGGATTTGTAGTACCTCTACTCACTTCCCAAGTCCGCTGCGACCCTCATCCAATTACTGATCGAGACCACACTTGGCACACATAACCCCCACGGCTGCCTTCACATCCTGGTGAGGTTCGGGGGAGGACTGACAATGGATGATGTGATCTGTAGTACTTTCACACCCCTCTGTTCCCACAGGCCACTGCGGCCCCCAGCAAACACCGATAAAGACCACACTTGGCACACAGAGCCCCAGTGACCCACTCTACATCCTACTGAAGTTTAGAGGGGGGCAGAACATGGATGATGGGACTTGCAGTACCTTCCCTCATTGTCCAACCCTACTACAAACCTAATCCAATGACTGATCAACACCACACCTGGCACACAGAGCCCTCATGACCCACTATACATCCTGGTGCAGTTTTGTGTGAGATGGACCACGGATGATGGGACTTGAAGTACCTTCACTCACTTCCTAAAACCAATGCAACCCTCATCCATTCACCAATACAGACCAAACTTAGCACACAGAGCCCCCATGACCCAATCTACATCCTACTACACTTTGGGGGAGGGTGGACCACAGATGATGGGACTTGCACTACCTTCAGTAATTTCATGATACCACTGCAACTCCCAATAATGATGCATCAAGACCAAACTTGGTGCACAGAGCCCCCATGACCCACTCTACATGCTGCTGCACTTCTCAAATGACCCGGACACCGCCGGGTCCCCAAGCTAGTAGGAGATAAAAAAGAGTATTTCTTTACATAG
Organism: Anolis apletophallus; assembly: GCA_030556195.1. Lineage (NCBI taxonomy): Eukaryota > Metazoa > Chordata > Lepidosauria > Squamata > Anolidae > Anolis > Anolis apletophallus. The sequence continues at coordinate 82,182,781 of JARBWK010000006.1, read as the reverse complement.
CACATAGCTAAAGTGTGGAATTTGATCCTGGAAGATATAGTGATAGCCACCAATTTGAATGGCAGCATTAAAAGAGGATTAGACCAATTCATAGATGATTAGTCTATCAGAGATTCTTTGTCATGATGATTATATTTTATCTTCAAGATCAGAAGCAGGATGAGTCATAGTTTAAAGAGAAAATGAACAGGAAAGTGGTGTTTCACTCATGATTTGGCTGTAGCGATTTAATTGACTGTTGTGGAAAGAAAAAGTTGGATTAGATAGGCCTTTTTATATAGCAGCACTCCCCATACATTGCTATTAGAAAAGAAATTCAGGCATAGTTTCTATAATGGAAGAGTATGCTAAGATTTAACAATAGCTGCCTTTTAAAAAATCTTGTTATCACGGATATGGCCCACCCCTCATTTACTTCCAATTGTACAAGGAAATAATAGCGCCACAGGTTAAATTAAAGTCTTACCCAGTTTATGGGAAGTTGTGTGTGTGTGTGTGTGCCAGGAGTGACTTGAAAAACTGCAAGTCGCATCTGGTGTGAGAGAATTGGCTGTCTGCAAGGATCTTGCCCAGGGAATGCTGGATGTTTTGTGATGTTTTATCCTTTATGGGAGGTGGGAAGATTGTATAGTAACAATAGTGCTATCAACATCACAACAAGTGATAGTATCAACAAGAACAATATCTTAACCAAGACAGGCATCAATGACCTCCAAAAATGCTTGGAATTTAACAGTAGGGTTGTGTGTGGAACCATTTTTCTTTGTTTCATCTGTTCTTTCATTACTTTCATGACCAATCTGGCCCCCTTGGTCCAAAATTCAGTTGATTTGGCTATCACAGCTGAGGCATTTCAAAAGTTCTTTGCAGATAAGATTGCTTTGCTCCGTCAAGAGTTGCCCCTCACGATTGATACAGTAAGTGAGCTTGAGGCACCATGGCTGCCTGCCGGGCCTGCCCTCTGCCGGTTTGTCCCACTGGATGCAGAAACTGTCAACAAGATCCTTGCCGCTGCTAAACTGACCACTTGCTCCCTCAATCCGTGCCCCTCCTGGCTGGTCAAGGACTGCCTGGACGGTTTGCGAGACCCTCTGATGAATATAATCAATGGCTCACTTGAGCAAGGAGTTTTCCCAGATGAGCACATAACGGGCTTAAAGAGGCAGTAGTCCACCCCCTGCTGAAGAAGCCGAGCTTAGACTCCTCGGTTCCTGCCAATTACCGCCCAGTCTCGACTCTTTCGTTTCTGGGCAAGATAATTGAACAAGCGATAGCGGGGCAGCTCCAGCAATTCTTGAATGGCACAGCCGGCTTAGACCCCTTCCAGTTCCGTTTCCATTCTGAGCATGGGACCAAGACTCTTCTGGTTGCCAGCGCAGACCAGCTCCGTTGCCAGCTTGACCGAGGCAGATCAGCGCTGCTAGTGCTTCTTAATCTCACTGCAGCATTTGATACTGTCAATTATGATCTGTTGACACACCACCTCGCCATGTCCAGAGTCCATGGGCTGGCTCTTAATTGGTTCAGCTCATTTCTCCAGAACCGAGGACAATGAGTGGAGTAGATGGGACAAGTCTCCGAGAGGTGCCCCCTCTATTGTGGGGTACCTCAAAGGGCTATCCTTTCCCCTCTTTTATTCAACATCTACATTTGACCGCTCACTCATCTGGTACGGAGTTTCGGACTGAAGTGTTATCAGTACGCTGATGACATCCAGCTCCTTCTGCGTTTGGAGACTGGGGCAGTTTTGGTACCCGATAATTTCACTCTATGCCTTGAAGCCGTGACTGGATGTCTGTGTGCTAGCAGGCTGAGGGTGAATCCGGCTAAGATGGAGATCCTGTAGCCTGTCCACCATGTGGGAGTGGCGCGACCGTTGCCTACCCTTGACGATGAGCCTCTTGTTCCATCTGCCACTGTGAAAAGTCTAGGTGTCATTTTAGACCCTTTGCTGACGATGGAGACACAGGTCTCCGCAGTCAGCAAACAGGCATTTTTTCCAACTTCGCCAGGCTAGGTGGCTGGTGCCCTATATTTCCAGGGAGGTCTTAGCCACAGTCATCCATGCCACGGTCATCTCAAGACTGGACTACTGTAACGCTCTATACGTTGGCTTTCCTTTGTCAGTGACTCAGAAATTTCATATGGTTGAAAATGCAGCTGCCAGGCTCCTTACTGGAACCCCTGTGGGATGTCATATAACACCTATCCTGTGTCAGCTGCATTGCTTACCGATCGAATTCTGGATCTCTTACAAGGTGCTGGTATTGATCTTTAAGGCCTTGTACAGCCAGGGGCCGATGTACCTTAGGGATCACCCCCCCCCCCCTTTCAACCCCAGTGGTCACCTTGATCTTCCCAAGAGAATCTTCTCCATATACCGGGCCCTAGAGAAATCTGCCTGGAGGTCACTAGGTTGAGAGCTTTCTCAGCCTCCTCCACACCAAAACTGTGGAACTCTCTGCCACCCGACATCCAAGCCATGCACGAACTGAGATGCTTTACTGTCACATTGAAGGCTTGGCTCTTTGGCAGGGTGTTTGATTAGTTGTTTTAATTGTAATTCTTTTAAACTGTTTTAGTGGTTTTATGTTGTAATTCGCTCAGAGCACCACTGGTGGAGGGTAACTAAGTAAGTAATAAAAACTGATTGATTGATTTATTGATTGATTACCTTCAGGAGCACATAATGGGAAGGCCCCTCCTGGTATGAAAATCGGCTCAACATGAAAGTAAGCAGGATCCTGACTCCTTGCCTGCTTTTCATGAGCATGTGGCATTCCATGCCTAATTGCCTTGGAAATAGAGTGTGTGTGGCATGCCGGCCCAGAAAGCTTCTGCTCCTGCCTGCAACCGAGTGCCTAAAGTAAGAATGAGAACTTGCATCCTTTCCTTGGAAAGAGTGTGTGTGTGTGGTGTGCAGGTCCAGAAAGTGTATGCGCCTTCCAGCAGCCAAGCATCTACAAATATTGTAGCAGCAAATTCAGAGTTCCAAAACTCTGAAGGCAATACCTTTTTCTCCTCAGGCGGCGCTTCCGTGCGAGCACAGGGATCGAAGGACAACGCGACAATTTTACTACGGTTCAAATGAAGCCAGTATTTATTTGCACATCAGCTG